>VMDO01021345.1:0-35600 GCA_007922755.1 Pedetes capensis
TTTTTTTTTTTTTTTTTTTTTAACTTTTTGAGACGGGGGTCTCACTAAATTACCCAGACTGCCTCTGGTCTCGAACTTGCGATCCTCCTGCCTCCGCCTCCCAAGCCACTGGGATTACAGGTGTGTGCCCCAGCGCCCAGCTCATCTAACCTTTTCATGACTTATTAGTATCCTGTGTGTATTACTAGACTAAGTGAACTTTGTTATAGGTATCATAAATATTTCTAACCTAGACTTTATGAAGATACTTCATTATTAAAGTGATTTCTACTTGCATTGTGATTAATGAGAGTAGAGGAGTTTCTTGAATATTTAATGGTTTAATTCTCTGTCATAATAAAGAACTAATTTGAGGAAGTTTTTAGGAGGAGTTTAGAAGAAAATGCTTCTAGAGGGGAGAAAAAGCATGACAGTTTTAGGAATTGAAAGAAGGGCATTTTGATTAGAAATAAGGCATCAAAGGGGGAAAATGTGTGAAAGGTCAGACATAAGAAAGACAGAGGCCAGATGATAGAGGACTCAGTTTTTATTTTCTCCTAAAAACTTTAGAAGGCCACCCATGGGCTTTAAACATGAGCGATTTTAGTTACATAAACAGAATCTGTCTATAGTGTGGAATTAGAAGGAGAAGAAAGCAGATTCCACCAGGCCTAGTAGTGTTATGGTTTGGATATGAAGTATCTGCCAAAAAGGCTCATGTGTTGAAGGCTTGGTCCCTAGCTGGTGGATCCAGTCATTGAGAGGTGATGGGGCCACAACAGACCTGACCAACTGAATGGATCCCATCCCTCGATGGGTTTATAATATTATGACACTATTAGGAAGTGATGAAAAGTAGGAGATGGGGCATACCTGGAGGATGTAGGTCACTAGGTGCATGCCCTAGAAAGAAATACCTTGTCCCAAGCATCCTCCTATCTGTCTCTACTTCCTGGCCACAGGCCCAGAAACAGTGGAGCCAACCAATCATGACCTGCAGGCTCAAAAAATGTGAACTAAAATAAATCTTTCTTCCTTTTAAATGGTATCTCTCAGGTATTTGTCACAGAAGTCAGAAGCTGACTAAGCATCTAGTTAGGAGGCTATTATAGAATAGTCTAGGCCAAGGTATGATGGTATCTTGAAAATGGGTGATGATAGTGGGAAATGGAGAGAAGTAGGCAGATTTGGCAGGTATTTAGTAAACAGAATAAGTTATTGTTGTTAAGTGCCATCAAGTTGGTGCCTGACTCATAGTGACCATAGGTACAACAGGCAAAGCACTATTATCAGAGCTTCTTTCTATTCATAGGGTTTTCAATGGCAGATTGATTTTTGGGAGTGGGTTGTCAGGTCCTTCCCCCAAGCCTATAGTATCTCGTGTTCCCAGGTAGTCTCCCATCCAAGTATTAACCAGGCCTAACCCTACTTAGCTTCTGAAATCTGACAGGATCAGATGCCATGGTGCTTTGGCACTGTTAATTAGGCCTGTGGATCAGGTAAACATGGAGTGAGAAAGAAAGTTTTATAGGCCTCTGGCTTGCACAGCTGTTGTGGTAGTTGCCAGTGAGTTGGGTCCAACTCATAGCAACCCTAGGTACAAGACAACAAAACACTCCCCAACACTGTGCCATGCACACCATCTTTTTTATTTTTGAGCCCATTACTGTAAACACTGTGTCAATCCATCAGTTGAGAGTCTTCCTTTTTTTCATTGGCTCGCCACTCTCTCAAATGTGATGTCCTTTGACAGGGATTGGTCCCTCCTGACATGATGTCCAAAATACAGAAGATGCAGTACTCTGCTTGCGTTTCTTCTAGGACAGATTTATTGCTTTTTTTTGCAGTCGATAGTGTATTCAATATTTGTCTCTAGCACCATAATTCAAAAGGATCAGTTCTTCTCATGTCTCCCATATTCCATATCCAATTTTCACAAGTGTATAATATAACCAAAAATACCATGGTGTGAGTCAAGTGCACCTTCGTCTTCAGTGTGACATCTTTACTTTTCAACAGCTTTTCCCAGTGCAGTGCATCTTTTGATTTTTTGACTGCTGCTTCCATGGTTGTTGATTGTAGAACCAAGTAAAGCAAAATCTTGGACAACCTCCATCTTTTCTCCATTTATCATGATGTTGCTTACTGACTTCATTTGTAAGGATTTTTGTTTTCTTGATGTTGAGACACAGTCCATACTGAAGGCTATGTTCTTTGATCTTCATCAGTAAATGTTTCAAATCCTCTTCACTTTCAGCAGGCAGAATTGTGTCATCTGCATAACACAGGTTGTTAATGAGTCTTCCTCCAATCTTGATGCCACGTTCTTCTTCATAAAGTCCAACTTCTTGGATTATTTGCTCAGCATAGAAATTGAAGAGGTACAGTGAAAGGATACAACCTTGACATACTTTTCTTGACTTCAAACCAGGCAGTGTTTCCTTGTTCTGTTCAAATAACAGCCTCCTGGTCCATGTACAGGTTTCTCATGAGTATAATTAAGTGCTCTGGTATTCCCCTTCTTCTCAATATTATCCATAGTTTCTTTTGATCCACACAGTCAAATGCCTTTGCAGAGTCCATAAGACATCAACATCTTTCTGGTATTCTTTGCTTTTGGCCAGTATACATCTGATGTGAGCAGTGATGTCCCTGGACCCATACCCTCTTCTGAATCTGGATTTTCTGGAAGTACCCTGTCAGTATACTGCTGCAGTTACTTTTTGGTGATCTTAAGCAAAATTTTACTTGCATATGATGTTAATGATATCTTTTGATAATTTCTGCATTTGATTGGATCCCCTTTCTCAGGAATAGGCACAGATATGGATCTCTTTCAGTCATTTGTCCAGATAGCTGTTTTTCAAATCTCTTGGCAGACAGAAAGGAGCCCTTCCAGTGCTGCATCTATTTGTTGAAACATCTCATTTGATGTTCCATCAATCCCTGGAGCCTTGGGTTTGATCACTGCCTGCATTGTTTAATATTTTCCGTATAGAATCCTTCACTATTGCCACTTGAGGCTTGAACTTTTTCTTCAGTTCATTAAGTTTGAGAAAAACAGAACATGTTCTTCCCTTTTGGTTTTCTGTTTCCAGCTCTTTGCACAAGTCATTATAATGTTTGATTTTTGTCTTCTCGAACTGCCCTTTGAAATCTTCTGTTTAGTTCTTAAATTTCATCGTGTCTTCCTTTTGCTTTAGCTGCTTGATGTTTAAGGGCAAGTTTTAAATCCTCTTTTGATATGTAATTTGGTCTTTTTTCCCGTTTTTTAATAACCTTTTGCTTTCCTCATGAATGATGTCTTTGCTGTCATACCACAACTCATTTGGTCTTCACTCATTAGTGTATAATGCATCAAATCTGTTCTTGAGATGGTTTCTGAACTCAGGTGAGATGTACTGAAGGTCATACCTGGGCTCTTGTACATGGGTTCTAATTTTCTTCAGTTTCATTTTGAACCTGCATATAACCAGTTGATGGTGTGATTCACAATCAGCACCTAGTCTTGTTCTGGCTTCTGATACTGAGCTTATCATCTCTTTTCACAAATGTAGTCAGTTTGGTTCTTGTATATTCAATATAGTGAATTCCATGTGTATAGTCACCATTTATGTTTGTGAAAAAATATATTTGCAATGAAAAAGTCATTGGTCTGCCAAAATTCTATCCTGTGATCTCCAGTATTGTTTCTGTTACCAAGGCCATATTTTTCAACTACTGAGCTGCCTTCTTATTTCCAACTTTGCATTCCAATCACCAGTAATTACCCGTGCATCCTGATTGCATGTTAGACCAATTTCAGACTGCAGAAACTGGTAAAAATCTTCTATTTCTTCATTTGTGGACTTAGTGGTGGGTACATAAATTGAATAACAATCATATTAACTGACCTTCCTTGTAGGCAGATGGATATTATTCTACCAATGACAGTATAATACTTCAGGACAGATCTTGAAATATATTTTTTATGACGACTTCAGCCCCAGTTCTCTTTAAGTTGTCACTTCCTGCATAATAAACTGTATAATTATCTGATTTAAAATGGCCAATACCAATCCACTTTAGCTCACTGATGCCTGGAATGTTGATGTTTATGTGTTCCATATCCCGTTTGACAATTTCTAATTTTCCTAGATTCATCCTCTGTATAGTCCATGTTCCAATTATTAATGGATGTTTACGGTTGTTCTTTCTCATTTTGAGTCATACTGCATCAGTAAATGGAAGTACTAGGGGCTTTACTCCATTTCCGTCATTAAGGTAGACTCTACTTGTGACGGCACCTAACAACAAGTACTTTGAGGAGACAACTCTTCCCGAGTTGTCTTTTGAATCCCTTCCAACCTGGGGTGCTCACTTTCTAGCACTGTATCTGACAGTGTTTTCAATGGCCAGTTGTTTCAGAAGTGAGCTACTAGATCCTTCTCCCTAGTCTGTCTTAGTCTGTAAGTTCAACTGAAACCTGTCCACCATGGGCGACGCTGCTGGTATCTGAAATACTGGTAGCATAGCTTTCAGCGTCACAGCGATGTCAAGCCCCCACAGTTAAACAAACTGACAGACTAGGAGTGGGGAAGAGCTTGCACAGGTGGGCAATGGGAATGCTTTGTGTGGCCCAAGCTGTGGGTTGAAGATAACAAGTTTGTGTAGGATAGGATGTTTTTGAGATCCTAAAATTCATAAAAGTGGAGATGTTGAATAAGCCATTTGGATATGTAGGTCTGTAGCTCAGATTTGAGAGTAATTAAAGCCATGGAAATAGATGAGCTTCCCTTCTTGCCAAAGAGAAGAATACACAACAAGAAAGGCAGAAAATGTAGGAAAAAGCCTTCTTGAACTAAAGCATTCATGTTTGGAGGGAGGAGGGTGAGGTAGAAAGAGCATTGAGGAGTAGTCAGAGAAGCTAAGGGAGAACAGACATCAGATAAGTGAGGGGAAGCCATGTACAGTGGTGCAAGCCTATAATCCCAGTGACGCTCAGGAGGCAGAGGCAAGAGGATCACAAGTTCAAGGCCAGAGGCAGCCTATATAATTTAGCAAGACACTATCCAAAAATAAAAAGTAAAAATGAGCTGAGGGTGCAGCTTAGTGGTAGAACCATTGCAAAGTATGTGTGAGGCCCTGGGTTCAACCACCCAGTACCAGGGAGGAGGAGGAGGAGGAGGAGGAGGAGGAGGAGGAGGAGGAAGAAGAAGAAGAAGAAGAAGAAGAAGAAGAAGAAGAAGGAGGAGGAAGAGGGAAGAGGGAAGAGGGAAGAGGGAAGGGGAAGGGGAGGAGGAGGAAGAGGAGGAGGAAGAGGAGGAAGAGGAAGAAGACGAGGAGGAGGAAGAGGAAGAAGAAGAAGAAGAAGAGGGAAGAGGGAAGGGGAAGGGGAAGGGGAAGGGGAGGAGGAGGAAGAGGAGGAAGAAGAGGAGGAAGAGGAAGAGGAGGAGGAGGAGGAAGAGGAAGAGGAAAAGAAAAGAAGTGAAGGCCAAAGTGAATTTCAAGAAAAAGAATGGGTCACTTGGGGTGACTGCTGTTGGGAGGGACCAGTAAGGTAACTGAAGAGATTTTATTTTATTAATGATCTGAAGGTGATTTGCAAGAACCATTTTGAGCCAGGTATGGTGGTACATGCCTGTAATGTCAGAATTAGGGAGATGGAGGCAGGAGGATCACAAGTTCAGTACCAAGTTGGACTACATAGTGAGTTCCAGTCCAGCCTGAGCTACATAGCATGACCTTGTCTCAAAAAAACAACAAACAGAGCCCCCTAAAAAAACAATAAGAACAAAAAATAATGTTTCAGTCGGATCAAGGCAGATTGGAATGGTTTGAAGAAGAAGGGAGTGTTAGTTGAAACTGCCAAAAATCAGATTAATATATCAATCCCTACTGAGCTAGATTATGCATAAAACATAGGTCCTCATAGTGCTCTTATGTATAGTTTACCCTAATAATTACTATATTAATCTGTTTTCTGTTGCTAAAGTCAAATACCAGCTGTAGTCCCAGTACTCGAGAAACAGAAACAGAAGAATTGTGAGTTCTAGGCCAGCCTGGGCACATACACAACCTTGTCTCCAAAAAACAATCAATCAATCAATCAATCAGTAGATAAATAAATACTAAATGCCAGATGCTGAGTACTTTATTTTTAAAAAAAGAAAAAAGTAAAGTTCATTTAGCTTGTGGTTTTGGAGGCTGAAAGTCCAGGATCATGCTGCCCCATTAATTCAGTCTCTGGTGAGGGTCTCTTGGCTTTGTCACATCAGGGCAGATGGCATCATGGCAGGAGTGTATTTGGGAAGGAGTGACCAGATGCGCAGACAGGAAGCCGGAGCAATTGGGGAGAATACAGACTTGCTTTTTTGTTACCTCTCTTGCAAGAACTAACAAGGGTCCTAGAAGAAGTACATAAATTCCTTTCAAGAACTGCACCTTCATTAACCTAATTATTTCTCACTAGGCACCATCTCTTAAAGATTCCATACCACTTCCCAGCACCATCACACTGATGACCAGGTTTACAACATTTGAACCCCTGGGAGACACATCCAACCATAGCAGTTACCAGTCTATTATAGTAGGAGTCCTTACCCATAAACAGCCGATTGTGTGCAGTGGCAAAGTTATTGAAAAGAGAGAAACATCACAATGGATACCATTAGATTATATTCCAGGGTCCTTGGGTATTGGAAAATAACCATGGACCCTGGTGATTCATTCATGGGACATGTTGGGATTATTCTTCTCGTCTTGTTATTACTTTCCTGATTGTAAAAAACAATTACAAATTTATTGCTAGTTTTCAAGTAAGTTTTCCCTGTCTCAAAATAAAAAGTAAAAATGAGCTGAGGGTGCAGCTTAGTCAATCTTAAAATCACCCAAGAATTATATAGATTGTCTTCCTTTTCAGTAGAGGGTCTCAGGTCCTCGAAGGAAAAATAATGAAGGGATTTTTCTCCAAAAGAAAGTTCACTGCAGGAAAAGTTTCTATCTTAAACAGAACTGGAACTCAAGGACATATAGAAAAATATTACCAAGTAAATGATAGAGAAGACTTAGATGGGGAGGGTGAGATTGGGGGGAAGCATACAAGAGGGTAAGGGGGAACCTATATGAATAATGTACATCAAAATGTATATATGGAAATGTCATAATGAAAAGCATGTCAGAATGAAAAAAAAAGTTTCATTTAGTTATTTCTATTTTTCAAAAGGAAAATAAGTAGCAGTCATTTCATTTTCATTTCCATTCAAGGGTAGGAAGCATACTAAAGTACCCAATTCAGGAACAAGATAAAGAATTCATAAGTAGTACCACTTTTTAATACAATATGTGAGAGTAGAAAACAGCAAAAATAGACAATAGAAAAATATGTTTAAAAATTAATAATTTTTGTAGGCAATATGATTTTAAAATTAGAAAATGAAATACAACTGAAAAAAAATATTGCAAACAAATGAATTCATTAAAATAATAGGAAGCCATACCTTTTATACAAAGAGTAGAAGATACAGGGAAGAAAACTTTTTTTAACACAACAAAAATACAATGGGAGTAGATTTAACAAGATGTGGAAAATCTCATGAGGAAATCATTAAAAACACTAATGAGGACACAAAACAAAACTTTGTGAAATGAGAAAACATATTTGTATCCTTTTTTTCCCCCAGTGAAGAATCAACATCATAAAGGTTATCAGCTTTCCATAAACATTTCAGGCAACTCCCCCACCTCCCCACTACAAATACTAGATAAACTCTTTCTGAAGTTTATATCCAAAGTGGGCCAACAAGGCAAATCCAAAGAACAACAAGGATTAGCCTTACCAAATTGGAAAGAATTATTATAAAGGCATAATAATTAAAGCATTTTGGTTCCAGCTAGTTAATAGTTATACTAATGAAACAGAGTAAAAGTTCTGGAAATAGGCCCATGGAGCTTACTAATACATAATTAAGAAATTGGATCAAAAAAAGCTCATCTTTGAGCTGAGAGCGTAACTTGGTTATAGAGCACTTGCCTAGCATGTATGAGGCCTTTTGACTCCCCAGCGCACTGGGGGAGGGTGTAGGCTGAACTTTTTAATTAATGGTTCTGGGAAAATTGGATCACCATCTAGAAAATCAAAGTTTTATAGTCATTCTTCATATTCTCCCTCAGCATGAACTCCGGATGAATTAGCTATGTAAAGTAAATAATGTAGCTACAAATGAATATGTGAAAATTCAGACTGAAGTGAGGAAATCCTTTCTAACTTATATTCAGAATCCAGTATCTACAAAGGAAAATATTGATAAATTCAACTATGCAGACATTTTAAACCATGAGTAGTAGCCAAGTCCATTTCTACCATTCAAGGAGGATAAAAAGTCTAGAGGAAAAATAAATCCTGGAACTCATTAAAAACAAAAGACCAACCTGCTTAACTTTTAAAACTCCCGTAAGTTGTTAAGAAAAAGACTGAGCCGGTCGTGGTGGCCCATGCCTGTAATCCTAGCACATGGGAGGCGGAGGCTGGGGGATGTTGAATTCAACGCCAGACTGAGCTATGTAGTGAAACTGTGTCTTTAAGAAATTAAATAAAAAAAAAAAAAACACCTGATAACAAAAAAGGCAAAAGATATGATTAGTAGTTCACAGAAAATGACTGGAATATAAAACACCTTGACCTCATACTAAAGTTTTTTTCACCTATTAGATATATAGTCATTAGAAAGTTTGACAACATATGGTGAGATTATAGGGAAGCAGTTACTTATTTGTGTCTGGTAGTTATACAGATTGATAACATGTCCTAAAGAGACCAGTTTGGTAATATATTTGTTTCATTAATTCCTTGACCAGGAATTCTCTTTCTAGGAATTTATCCAACAAATATACCAGGAAATGTATGAATTAATGTGTTTACAAGGTAATCCAATACAAAATATTTATAGCAAATATTTTTAAATGATGGGATATTGGTTAAATTATAGTACATTTACCTTTCAGTCAGTAAAAAGGACCTGCTATCAGAAAGAATGGGATAGCTCTTTTTATTTAGATCTCCAACATACATTGTTAACTAAAGTAAAACAAAAAGATGAGAATAGTGAATAAACTGTACCCTCTTTGTAAAAGAAAGAGGGGAAAAATATAAAAGAAACTATAAATTTGCTTTGCTTATGCTTATGTCAAGAAACTCTAGAGGAAACTCACCCAAATGAATACATGGAGTTGCAGGCCAGCGATTGGAGGAAGACCTTTTCCTGTGCACTTGTTTTTATTGTTTTGACTTTTTTGAGCCCTATGAATATATTACATATCCTGTGAACAAGAATTCTCAAATGACAAAAGCTAAGATTTAAAAATTTATAAAATTGCTAATTAAAATGAGAGGGAAAGAACAGTATAAAAATGTTGGAGAGAAAAAAAGATCTGAAGAAAGATGGGAAATTAAAAAAGGAAGAAAGTACATACTCAAAGGAGTGAAAAAGACAGGAATAGAAGTGTGAATAATAACAGTGGGTAAAGAAAAAATGATAAATGACTGTGTAAAGTGAACCTGTGTTAATATTTGGCTTACTTAGCCATTCATATCTGTTCAACATATTGAGTATCCCCTCTCTGAAATGCATAGGACAAAAAGTGTTTTGGATTTCAGGTGTTTTGGTTTTTTTGTTTTTTGATTTGGGAATATTTTCATATGCATAAGGAGGTATCTTGGGGATGAGACCCAAGTCTAAACATGAAATTTATTTGTGTTTCATATACATCTTATACACATAGCCTGATGGTAACTTCATATAATATTTAAAATTTTATGCAAGAAAAAATATTTCATGGTGTGAAATTTTCCATTTATGTCATGTTGCCACTCAAAGTTTAGGATTTTGGAGCATTTCAGGTTTTAGACTTTTGGATTAGGGATGCTCAACCTCTTTTTAGTTTGTGGGAGATGTGAGGGATTTGATAGGGTGGGAGATGGGGTCTCACTCTGTAGCCCAGGCTGGCCGTAAATGCAAGACCTTCCTGCTTCAGCCTCCCCCGTGCTGGGATTACAGGGAGGTGTCACCATGCATGGCTATAAATTGCCTTTTAATTAAGGCATTTATGTTTCTAGTGCTTTTTTTGTTAAAGGAAATTTCTTAGTGTTAATTCTAACTAAATAAGGTGTTAATTCTTTTTGTTTGTTGTTGTTTTTGATACAGAGTTTCACTGTGTTGCCCAAGCTTGCCTCAAACTCTCAATCCTTTTCCCCAGCCTCGTGCATGCTGAGGTTACAGGCATATGCCACCATGCCTGACTAATAATGTGTTAATTGTTGATCATCTCTTTGAATGTAGTTCATTTAAACATGGATTTTCTCCAGTTAACTTATCTTGAGTTTGATTTCAAGATCCTTGGGGAAACAAATCATTTCTGATTTACCTTGCATGGTATCAGTTTGGTGTTATATTAGTATTTCTGAGTCACAACTTGATTGAGATAAAATTCACAATATCAGAAAACCCACCAACATATAGTTCAGTAGTTTTTAGCATGTTCACAGAGTTGTCCAACCATCAGCACTATCAAATTTTTAGAACATTTGCGTCACTCCGAAAAGAAAATCCTTACCCATTAACAATCACTGTCCATTGCCCAATTCCTTCTACCTCTAGGCAACCATTAATCTTCTTTCTGTCATCATGGATTTGTCTGTTCTGGACATGTATAGCATGTACTTTATTCTTTTTTATAGCTGAATAATATGTGTATGAATATACCACATTTTCATTTATTCGTCAGTTGATGGATATTTGGGTTCTTTCTACTTTTTGACTGTTAATGAACAATGCTACCATGAATACTTGTGTATAGGTTCTTATGTATACTTAAGTTTTTAGTTCTTTTGGGTATATGGTTTGGAGTGGAATTGCTGCGTCATGTGGTAAATATGTGTTTAATGTTTTCGTGGTCTGCAAGATAGTTTTCCACAGTAGCTGCACCATTTTATAATCCTTACTATCATCTATAAGGGTTTCAATAATCTCTGTATCCAACACTGGGTTTAACTCAGTTGGTAAAGCGCTGCTGTGCACTCTCTGAGGACCCAGCTTCGATCCCCAGCACCACAAAAATGGGAGAAAGATGTGGCATTCCATTCCCAGAAACAATCCTAAAACAATCAGCCAGTGAAGACCCTGTGAGGGTCGCTGTGAACTGGACCAGAGTCAGTGGCATCTAACAGCAACAACATATCCAATGCAGTGTTAAATGTCTGTTTAGTCATCAGAGTAAGTTCAAAGTGGCAGTTCATCATAGTTTTGGTTTATAGTTTCCTAATGACTAATATTGGGAGAAGTACATGGCAATCCACTCCCAAGGCAATCCCAAAACAATCAGCCATTGAAAACCCTATGAGGGTCACTATGAGTCTTACACGGTTTGATGGCACCCAATGACAACAACAGTGACTAATGTTGAGTGTCTTTTCATACGCTCCTTGATTATTCTGCTATCTTCTCTTAAGATGTCTAATCAGATCCATTGCCCATTTTTAAATTAGGTTATTTGTCTTTTTACTGTTGAGTTACAAGAGTTCTTTTTACATTTTCATGTGTATATTATCCAAATATATGATTTGTAAATATTTTATCCCACAGTTTTCATTTTTTAAATAATTTCATAAAACTCATAATTTTAATCAGCTGTAAGTACAATTTATGTGTCACTAAGCAAATTTACAAGGTTGTGTAACCAAACTTATAACCATTAAGCAGTAACCTCCCTTTTCTGCCTTTCTCAGTCACGGGATTGCAGGTGTGCACCACAGTGCCTGGCCTCATTTATTTTTTTGGCTTGGTGTCATATCTAAGAAACTATTGCCTAATGAAGGTCATGAAGATACATTCCTGCTTTGATTCTTACATTTAGGCCTGTGATCCATCTTGAGTTAATTTTTGTTCATAATGTGAGGTAGGGGTCCAGCTCCATTCTTTTGCATATGAGTATCAAATTATCCAAACTCCGTTTATTGAAAAGACAATTCTTTCTTTATTGAGTTGCCTCAGTACCTTTTTTAGAAAACCACTTGACCATAAATGTAAGATTTCTTTCTGGACTCTGAAATCCACATCTTGGTATATTTGTCTATCCTTAATCCATTATCACATTATCTTGATTACTGTAGTTTTATAGGAAGTTTTGAAATCTGAAAAGTGAGTCCTTTTATTTGGTTCTTATTTGATATTGTTTTGGCTATTCTGGATGTTTGAATCTTTAGATCTGTTAGGGGTATTGCTGTCTTAATATTAAGTCTTCTAGTTGAATATCAGGCAGAATTAATTGAATTCTTATCAGCATACTAATTTCTCTTTTATCCTTTATCACTTTTGATAAATGATTTTAATTTTAGACTTTAATGAGCTTTTATCATCTCCATTCTCTATTTCAGAATGCATATCTGTTCTTCATTCCAACATTATCTGTACCTTCCCTTCTCATCTTGATTCTTTGGAGATTTTGTTTCTTTGATACTCTGTAATAATTCCATTTCACTTTTAGTTCAGTATTCATACTGTTTTTCTTCTCCCCTGGTACCTTCAAACAATTTAGTCTCCCTAGCCTTAACAATATTTACTCTTAACTAGATTATCTTCTATTACTTCCCATCTCCTTCTCATTTCTTTCACTTTCATACTTCCTTAGTAAGTGATCTTCTCTCCCACCTTCTGTTTCCTCATTCGTTATTCATTGGCCAGGTACCTTAACTTTTCTGGATTTCATTAGTTTTGTAAATGTGAGTGAGTTATCTAGCTTCATTGTATTAAGGTGTCTTTCTAGATTCTGAACCCTTGGAGCCCCTGTATGTCAGAGTGAGCTATTCTGAACTGAATTTTGCTTGACAAGCTGTAAACCTTTTGCCACACCAGAAGTAGTGCTTGGGAGCCTCTGTGGAACCACCAAGAGTACAGTTTGAAAACTACTGGAAAGTTCCTTCCACCCTAAAGCTTGGTAACTGTAGCAGTTACAGAAGTTACATTCTTTAAAATTTTAAATAATAATTGTTGCAAAATTAAAATCTTATCTTAGACACCATTTCTCTCTCTCTCTCTCTCTCTCTCTCTCCCTCTCTCTCTCTCTCTCTCTCTCTCTCTCTCTCTCTCTCTCTCTCTTTTTTTGTGTGGTACTTGGAGTTGAACCCAGGGCCTTGCGCTTGCATATTTTGCAAGTGCTGGACCACTGAGCTGCACTCCCAGCTCATTGTTTTACTTTTTGAGACAGAGTCTTGCTAAATTACGCACACTGCCTCTGCTTTCCAACTTGGGATCCTCCTCCCTGTGCCTCCTAAATTGCTGGGATTACAGGCATGCACCACCGTGCCCAACTTTAGACAACATTTCTCCTGGACATCTTATGGTATCTAAACAATTAGTTGCTGTTATTCCTCAGCCCAGATTTTCTTTCATTGGCTTTTAACTTCCAAGTGCTACTCAGTTTAGATTCAAACACTTCCAAGCATCTTTTCCCTATCACACCAGCTCACAGTAACATTTTTCTCATGATCCACTGTTATAATCTTTACCATTTAGCACTTTAAAATTGGATAAGATATGTTGAACTACATAAATATAATTTAGGTCTAGGTTCCTAAGGAAATGTAATCTGGTAAAGAGTAGAAATGTATAAGATAATTACTGAGTTGAATGTCATAAGTGCCATATAAGAGCATGGATGGAGATCCATGGAAATTCCAAGAAAAAGGCACAGTATCCCAGGGACCTAAGATGGTTGGGGTCTCAAAGTATGTGGTGTTTGAGCACTCAGAGGACATTTGGAGAAGCATGAATCATGGCAAAAGTAGAAAAATGGGAGATGGTAGGTATTTTGGTTTGACTAAAGGAAAAGGTTGCCTATTACTGTAGCATCCAGTCCCATCATATTTGGAAGCTAAGCAAGGTCAGGTCTGGTTAGTACTTAGATGGGAGACCACCTGGGAACACCAGATGCTTTATGCTTGGGAGAAGGACCTGGCAACCTACTCCCAAAAAACAATCCACCATTGAAAACCCTATGAATAGCAGAGAAGCCCTGACAATAGTGTTTCATCTGTTGTACATAGGGTTGCTATGAGTCAGACAACTGAGTCGAAGGCAAACAACAACAACAACAAAGGAAAAGGTTAAGAAGAGAAACAGTGGGATATAAAGTTATAAAAGAAGTCCAGTGCTAGACATAGTTTTTTGAATTGCCATTTTGTAATATGTGTATCTTGTTTTCCCAATTATTTTATAAACTCTTTGCAGAAAAATAGAGGACAAGTATTCAGTAAAGTTTTGTTGAATATATGAAGTAGAAACAGTAATTTCCTATACAAGTATTATTCAAGATAACTCCTTATCACACCCTCTAGTTAGACTGTAGTTTTATCAGTTAAAAACTATGTAGAGCTCAATAGTAATGGTTCCTTATAGCTAAGAAATTCTTAGGGGATTTAAAAAAAATGGGAGTGGTTAAGAAATTTGTGGTCCAGTTAACATACTCAGTTTAATTCTTTCCCCAGATGACATGCAAAATGCTGGTCTGAACTGAGAAAAAGAATCAATATAAACAATAATTACTTTTGAAGCTTAGTCTCTAAACTTAATAAATTAGATTATTTGTTTTTGCTTTTTGAGGCAGGGTCTCACTGTGTAGCCAGACCTGAAACTCAGTTTGTAGACCAGGCTGACCTCAAACTCACATCAGTCCTTATGCCTCAGGCTCCTGAGTGCTGAGATTATATAAGTGTATGCCTAAGTAGATTTTAAAGAATATTTTTCTAGGATTCTGATTCCATTTAATCACAGTGTTTTTAAAAGAAATTAAGAATTAAACAGCAGTGCCCAAGAATTGTGTTTGACTATGAATGCATGGATAACACTTTTTTGAGTTCCAACTATTATTTTCTGTGATTGAAAAAATGATTAAAACATCAGTTACTCTACTGAAGCACTGTCCATGTTATTGTAAATTCCTGCTACTGTTTTTCTCTATGGAAAGAGCATGTTACGTGTATATATAACAGAAAGGAAGAAAATCGAGTATGCCTGGTTTCAACCTTTAGTACATGGAAGACTTTTTGTAATTTAAAAAGAGAAAATTATTATAACTGTCTAGCCATTTTTATTAGAAATCCTTATGGCAAAGCAATTCATTATTTTACAATATTTGTTTTGTTTTAAACTTTTTATATCATATACTAGGTGAAAAACCATTTCGCTGTGATGAATGTGGTATGAGATTCATACAAAAATATCATATGGAAAGGCATAAGAGAACTCATAGTGGAGAAAAACCTTACCAGTGTGAATACTGTTTACAGGTAAGAGAGATGATTTAAAATTCTATCCGAACTACATTATAAAATAATTCCAATAAATAAGATGTTATTTACTACTAGAACTATTTGCAGAGATTTTACTTAATTGATAATATTAGAAAATTGGTTCACTGAGTTGGTTTGGAATTATTTATACTTACATTATTGTTTTGTTTCTTTTTTCTTTTCATTGTTGACGAAAAACCCAAACAAAACAAAACAAAACCACTTCCAACCTCTGATTTCGACAGTATTTTTCCAGAACAGATCGTGTATTGAAACATAAACGTATGTGCCATGAAAATCATGACAAAAAATTAAACAGATGTGCCATCAAAGGTGGCCTTCTGACATCTGAGGAAGATTCTGGCTTCTCTACATCACCAAAAGATAACTCACTGCCAAAAAAGAAAAGGCAGAAAACTGAGAAGAAATCATCTGGAATGGACAAAGAGAGTGCTTTGGACAAATCTGACCTGAAGAAAGACAAAAACGATTACTTGCCTCTTTATTCTTCAAGTACTAAAGTAAAAGATGAGTACATGGTAGCAGAATATGCTGTTGAAATGCCACATTCTTCAGTTGGAGGATCACATTTAGAAGATGCATCAGGGGAAATACACCCACCAAAGTTGGTTCTCAAAAAAATTAATAGTAAGAGAAGTCTGAAACAGCCACTGGAGCAAAATCAAACAATTTCACCTTTATCCACATATGAAGAGAGCAAAGTTTCTAAGTATGCGTTTGAACTCGTGGATAAACAAGCTTTACTAGACTCAGAAGGCAATGCTGACATTGATCAAGTTGATAACTTGCAAGAGGGGCCTAGTAAACCTGTGCATAGTAGTACTAATTATGATGATGCCATGCAGTTTTTGAAAAAGAAGCGGTATCTTCAAGCGGCAAGTAACAACAGCAGGGAGTATGCACTGAACGTGGGTACCATAGCTTCTCAGCCTTCTGTGACACAAGCAGCTGTGGCAAGTGTCATTGATGAAAGCACCACAGCATCTATATTAGATTCACAGGCACTGAATGTGGAGATTAAGAGTAATCACGACAAAAATGTTATTCCAGATGAGGTACTGCAGACTCTGTTGGATCATTATTCCCATAAAGCTAATGGACAGCATGAGATTTCCTTCAGTGTTGCAGATACTGAAGTGACTTCTAGCATATCGATAAACTCTTCAGAAGTCCCTGAGGTCACCCAGTCAGAGAATGTTGGATCAAGCTCCCAAGCATCCTCATCAGATAAAGCCAATATGTTGCAGGAATACTCAAAGTTTCTGCAGCAGGCTTTGGACAGAACTAGCCAAAATGATGCCTATTTGAATAGCCCGAGCCTTAACTTTGTGACTGATAACCAGACCCTTCCAAATCAGCCAGCATTCTCTTCCATAGACAAGCAAGTCTATGCAGCCATGCCCATCAATAGCTTTCGATCAGGAATGAATTCTCCACTAAGAACAACTCCAGATAAGTCCCACTTTGGACTAATAGTTGGTGATTCACAGCACTCATTTCCCTTTTCAGGTGATGAGACAAACCATGCTTCTGCCACATCAACACAGGACTTTTTGGATCAAGTGACTTCTCAGAAGAAAGCTGAGGCACAGCCTGTCCACCAAGCTTACCAAATGAGCTCCTTTGAACAGCCCTTCCGTGCTCCATATCACGGATCCAGAGCTGGAATAGCTACTCAGTTTAGCACTGCCAATGGACAGGTGAACCTTCGGGGACCAGGGACAAGTGCTGAATTTTCAGAATTCCCCTTGGTGAATGTAAATGATAATAGAGCTGGTATGACATCTTCACCAGATGCCACAACTGGCCAGACTTTTGGCTAAAAAAAAAAAAAAAGTGTAAATAATACTGGCACTTTAGAACAGATTAATCAAGAGTGGGGTTACTCTGTGTAAAATGGAGTGCTGTCCAGATTAAAGAGCAATGCGTTATAACAAGTTAAGCTGATATGAATAGCAAGATAATCCAGTAACTGCATTTTGTTTGGTTAGTCAGCATTCTTTGAACTGCCTTATATGTTGTCACCTTTATAGAAGCAATGCATTACTTGTTTTAGATCAGAAACTTGCTATTCCACCTACACCAAGTTAAAAAGGAAAAAAAAAAAGACTTTCGCACAATTGTTTCCTAACTGATAACATTGTACATTCTTAGGAGATTAGTGATTGTGTGAAATTTACTCATACTGTTTCTAAGTTTTTCAGCATAGTCATTGCACTTCAGCAGGGAATCTGAGTATACTTTACAGAGTGAACTTAAAAGTTTAAATGTCAAGAGATTATGGCTTAAATAAATTAGTTTGTCCTATAGGGGGAAAAAAAGAAACCAAGAAACCATCTTTTAAAAAGAATGATATGCCATATACCCTTGATTTTTCATTTTGCATTATATTGACATGTGTTTTTTGAAGAAAAAAAGTAATAAAAACCTGATAGTCTAAGACTCCACTATTTAAAAGCCTAATTACTTTTAAAATATGCATACTTTCAAAACTTTTACCAAAACACACAATTGTTGAAGCATTCACTTCTTTATGGAAGTATGCATATTGGTGTCAGTTTCTTTGTACAGTTGTACCTAGATATTTTTTTATGATTTTTCATGTGCAAGTATCAAGGTTTTGAAGATTTAGTAAAAACTGTAGATTACATTCCCAAGAACATAATGCTTACACAAAATGTATATTCCACGTTTTAAAGCTTAATTGTATTTTACTTTACATATACACTTCAGTTAACATAGAGCACTTAGAATTTATTTGATATTTTTGATTTCTCAAAGTAAAAAAAAAATTTAGACTTAGATTTGATATGGTTGTGTCATAATCATCTCATAATTGACAATTTTAATTTTTTGGCAATAAAAGGAAATTGGGATCTCTTTGGAACTGTAAAATCTGGTTTAATCCTTCTCTTTCTAGACTCTTGCTAGATTGGATAAACAATATCCCGAGAAATGAAAGAAATGGGCATTTTAATTGCTTATTTTATTTTGAGTTACTTTTTAACAAACACTGCTCATTACAATTTTACAAACCAAAAGTGTTTACTAATTCCAATAACTACAATTTCTTTTTCAGCTAGATGAGTGATCGGAAATTTTTTGTTGCATTTCAAAATCTAAATAAACTACAGACTTTATCCTTATACCACGAATGTTTTTTTTTTTATACTTTGTCTTAAATAATACAGCATGGTACAATAAATAGTGCTTTTATACATGTATATATATTTACATATATATATACACTTCTGAAGAATGATGGTTGAATTACACATTGGACAGTTGATTTTTAGAGATTAACATTAGTTATATTGATTCTACTATCTTTAATTTGTTCTGACTTTTTGGTTTTTGTAATTTAAATTTCTGACATCTTTATCACAATGCACATACTAATACAGCTCCGATGATCATCTAAAATTAGTACCCTTGGAAGATGAAACTTTATTTTGTTAATTTCCATTTTAACTTTTATATAGGCCCTGTAGATGTGCGTTCTTTCAGTATAGAATGTTATCCATTTAAATTATTTTTTTCTTTTATTTAATGTCATCCCAAGACTGTTCTCATACACAAAGGGAACACAGAAACATCCCCCTTAATATCTTTCACTTGTATTCGTTTATTTTGAATATATTGGTGTTATAAGGTATATAAATTATGTTTAATGTGGTTTCCTCTACACTTGGGTTGTTAAGCTTTGCCTGAAGTACTCGTTTTCCCATTTGACAGCTTTCTCTGCTGTCAGATTTTTCAAGAATTTTAGACTTCTTTGAAGTAAATATTTAAGTCCTGCCATTATTGACCCTAAGATTGATGTGTGTTGCGTTGTATATCACATAATTACAGGAAGACTTCATTCAGGTGAGGTATGAAAAATGGAACTGTGCTCACCCTGTTAGGCATTCGTATCTTTCTCATAGTACTTTTGATGAGAGTAGGCACTTATTTCCTGAGTTGAGCCTGATCAACAATTTTGTTCCACTGAGAACTTGTTGCAGTTCTTGGTACAGTGTAAAGTTTTTCATTTGTTTAACATCACCAGCACAGTTTTAAGAATGTGACTATTGCTGGGCAGTTGGAGTAAGCTTAGGAAGGAAGGCCTTTGGGGAAAAAAAAAATGGTAGCTATACAAACAGAATTTCAAGTGTTGCATTCCTGTCTTAAACACATTTCTTTAAATCTACATGATGGCAGACTTTTCTACCAGGTTATAAGCATTTTTGAGATAACTGATAACTTAGCCAGCATAACTTATTGACTTACCATTTAAGTATAGTCATCACTCTATTACTGTGAAATTCTAAATGCCTACCAGACCTCCCTTGTATTATCATCATATGATAAACATCTCAACAGTTCGGGTTTCCTCACTTTGGTTCAGAAAGTTGTTTCAGTTTCTATCTGGGCATTAGTAGAGAAAATAAGTAGTTTTATGTGCTGCTTTGGGTTGAAAAGTAGAGGATATGAGTTATCCTTTGCAATTCATGTTTCTCATTTCTCTCAGTGAGCAAATTGTTCTATAAAAACATGTTCTTACACCCTTAAACTTTTGATCAGTCTAAGCAAAGTGTGCTTTGTCACGTAGGTCCTATTTTCCTGTTGGGGGATTGGAAACAGGTCGCATTAGATGAGGTAGTACCTCTTGAACATCTTCTAAAAAGGGTTTGGTTGTTTTGTTATTTGTTTTTCCTTTTCTTTTTTAACTTAAGTTCTTATTGCACATATATTTCATTCGGTTTGGAATAGTTGAGTGGCTTCTAAATTTCTTGGATCTACATGCAACTGTGCTACCTGATAAGATAGAAGTCCATCTTCTTAGCTCTGGCCATGGATGCCAGCAATTGGGTCATTTTATCTCCTGAGAGGTAGAAAGGCCTTGTGCTCAGGGCAGGCTTTCATTTCCATAGATGAGAGACACTTGCAAAGTGCCAGTGAGGTTAGATCTTTTGCCACTTCTTTCCTTTTATTAATTTGGGTTTTTAAAGGGCTGTTTTAAAAAAATAAAAGCCGGGAAATTTTAAAAGTAGGCTTTACTGTAGTACTACATTTCTTAGTCTTAGAACCTTATAAACTAGAACTCATTTTTTCACAGTGTATTTACTTGAAAAAGCACTATTATAATCAATGAGAAACTTTTTGAGTCTGCAACTTAATTTAAACCTTTTCCGTTTCAAATTGCTTTATTTCAGGGAAATAATTTTCCAGTTGTTTTTGCTATATTCTGCAAATAAAAACCGTATGTTTCCTTTTTTCACTTAAACTTTGATAGGAAACAAACTAAAGCAGACAAACATTTCTTGTTATGTTTGTTGCTTTCTTTAATCCAATGGATAAAAAAGTAAAACCCTGTAAACATTATTTTATTTTTTTATGCAATACCATGCTGTAAATATGGTTCATCAAGTAAGGATGTACCTATGATTGAATCTTTAATTCTGCACAGTTAGAGTTTATATATAAACGTGTCTTGACAATCAAGGACTTTCATGTGAGTCTTCCTTTATGATGTTTATTAATGTTATGCATTCCATTTGTTTTGAAGTGAGTACCAATGTGCTAATTTGTATTGTCCAAAAGTATGTAATGTTTTTACAGCTTGTTTTTAAGAATCTGTAAATATGTACAAACAAATCACAGTACTGCTTTATGTTAGAAGGCATATGATGTTGTACTGTATGTAAGCAATAATACATAGCAGTGCTAACTTTACAAGTAGCATCAGGAAAGTTCTAAAAACATTTCAGAGTTATTAATTATCCTTATTTCATTTAATAATGATTATCCTTAATCAGTTTTTATAAGCAAATTCCATTGTTCCTCCTATTGGAACGTAACACTGTTTACACAGCATAATTGACGTTGCAGGGGAGACAGGCTAGATCTGGCTTCATCTGTACTCACTTTCACTAAGCATTGAATGGCCTTACCACTCTTCTGCAAGATGGAGGAAGACCGCAAAACTTAGTGCCCATCACACTGAAAGAAGGGATGTGTTTTTTCCTGCTTCTGTACTGCTACCTAACTTTGTGGTTTGCTTTGGATTTTAATATTTGTTTCTGTTTTAGATTCAAGTGTGTAAGTTTTGAGGTGACTTCAGTTCCATTGTGAAATAGATAGTTATCTTCATATTTCATAGCTACATTTCAATAATTCTAAACTTTCTACTTTGATTTTTAGATACTTATTTTTCAAGCTTGATTTCTCAGCTGATCAGATGAATTTATTCAACTTCAATACAAAGAAAGACAAACTTATTGTAGTTTGAAGTGAGTATACTATACAGAACAGCTAACTATTTGAACACACACATCACTGCTTTAGAAATAAAACCGCCAATTTATAAATGTATATGACCTACATTTTATAGGAGAAATGTTTTTAAATGCTAGTCATTTATATAATGTGCTTTGAAGGATTTGCTAGTCCACTTCTGTCACTTTTTAGTACACTGGTATCTTTTATATGTAATGTATGCTTTTTATTATTGTAGCAAAGCATTTCAGTAGAAAGAATTTTGCAACAATATGGGGGAAATTTTTCATTGTTGGATTTGAATTATACTGGATTTTATCTGTGTAGTCTTACTTGTCTTTATTTTAATGCTGTCTGGAAGGGAACTTGGTATCCAAATAAAGCAGGTAACCTCATTTTACTTCAAGGGCATACTGTGTAGTGCTGAATTTAATCTGGAAATCTGATGATTTTGAAAAGAAAAAACAAGTTTATAAAAATTGTACAGCAGAAATTAAATGTGTGATGGAAATCCTGATGGTGGAGCACGTTGAATTTTCTGATATATAGTGTTATTTTCCTGGGATTCCCTATGCCTTCTTTGTATTTCAACTAATAAAAAGAAAAACTCTGTTGAAACTGGTAGGCTAGTAGGATATTCAGATTATACAGTATTACTTTTCCTATCCCATTTTCTGGCCCTTTCTCACTGTAAATTTTTATTTCCTCTTTCCTATTGATAATTAAACATGTACATAATATAGACACTGTTGTATAGGACTGAATGAATTGGGTTGCTATGCTTGAATGGGTAGCTAAGTGGAAATATTTGATGGATACTGAGAATTCATAAAATGCCAGAACAAATTTTTGGGGGAAAGGGGGGTGTTGTGTCTTGGGAAGGTCACAGCAGATTGTTTCTTCACCACCCCCCATGACATCAACGTGAAGGAATCAACTGCAAATTCAGTATCAGTATGAGCACGAAATTTCAAAATCTACTCAGGTGAAAATCACTTTACAACGAAACTTACCACATTGAAATTTTCACTGTTAAGTAAGATATTTGTGATATTTTTAAATACAAACTTTTACATCAGTAGTCAGCAGCCTGACAATTGAAATTTAGTAAGCCAATATATTTTAAAATATATTTTGCCCCCCATATATAATTGTTTTTAAACAATTGGGGGGAATTTTTGTTTGTTTAAATACATTTTTATTGTCATTGTTAAAAAAACAAAAACAAGGAAAAAAAATAAACACTTGCCTGACCCCATATTATGCCATGAATGAATTGCTGAGCCTTTATAATACAGTGAAAGCTTGTTTCATGCATAGTCATGGAACATAGAAATGTTCTTTAAACTGACTTGTTCATTAACAGGCTTAATGAGTTTCACAGCCTTTGGCACTATTGTCATGTAGTTAACCTTGCCATTTGGAGTTTATAATACCATTTTATGTATTGTGATACTAAAGGAAGTGTTTTGCTTTATTTTAAATTGAATTATTAGACTAACATATTTGCAAATTCTGCATTTTAAATGTGGACACTGGCTGTTTGAAAAATAAAGTACAGAATACAGTTTTACGAATAATTTTCTAGCTGAGTTTTTCACAGTACTTTGAACCAAATAATGGTAAATATGCAAAAAACTATGGTATGTAGTTAAAGAGAAAAGTATGTTTATATGGAACTAACAGTTACACAGATTGGGTAACAATTATCAGGGCCTTCATTGTAGTTTTGTGTGGAATGTTATTTATTAGTTCTAAAATGCAAGAGTCAAATGTTACTGTTATTGAATATTTTAAACTTGAAATATGTTTAACAGAGCTAAGAATATTTGTGTTGTTTTTTTCTTTGCAGTTAAGATTTAATTAACTCACAATCAGTAGCATCCATGTTTTTTTTTTTTTCCTTAGTGTAGATAAGTTTATCTTCATCCATCATACCACTTTGCCAGTACCTTATCGTGTGACAGTGGGATGCATTGTGAAAAGCAGTCTGCGGTTTGGAGTGCCACCTGGGTCCGTGGAGCAAATTTAATTGGCCCTAGTAGAGATCAGTCTTAGGACCCTGGCTCATTGGCATGGTGCTGTAACCAGTTGTACATAATAATACCACTGATAGTCTACTAATGCATTTCCTAGATCCCAGTTCTTCAGTGATTTGAATTGGTGGGGAGAGGGGTGGGGAGATAATTCTACATGACACTTCTCCCACCTTCTGAAAATTATATGAAAAAATAAAATTGAAGTCACTTGAATTAACATGTTGTCATTGAGTCTTACTTGACAAATTATCATGCACAAAATGAATATGAAGAGTTTTCTGGATACAACTTTTCAGACTGCTGGTTGTTCAGTTCTTCACCCTCCTTTGGTGAACCTGATAAAGTATCAGAGTAAATTATATCCATATGGTGGATAAAGAATCAATGGAAGTGAAAAGTTTCAAGTGAACTAAAGCTAAACTATGGGCCTTATAAGTTTTAGGGTTCCTTTTTTCCTTTGTCCTTTTCAAATAAAAAAAAAGCATTAAGAGTAAAACTTTTAACCCACATACTCAGGTGTATATGTGTATGGGTAAGCTGGCATGAGAATTGTGTATTGTTAAACAAGAATGACATTTTCAAATGAGTAGGAAAACTCAAATTCAAAAATGGTCTTGAACTGTAAAATAGAGAACATTTGAGCCTTTGCATATTTACCCTCTTACACGCATGAACTTTGAAATTTATAACATTCTTAATTTTCCCTAACTTCTCTTGTTCTTAATAAGCTTCTAAAACTGATGATCTGGTCAAGGTGGGGGAAAGGAGCCAAAGAAGTGCATTTGAATCTTCATTTGCTGAGGCACTGAGCTTTGACCCTGCATTCATTCAGCACTGATCACCTACTTGGTAACAGGCATTGTGCTACCTCTAAATAATAGATGGTTGTGGCTACTAGCAGCTTTATTTGAGCATCTGAAGGACATTGATAGTGGTACGAATTACAGGTTGCATGCAGTATTGTGCCTTAGAATATTAAAGCAAACATTGAGTGTGAAGATGGGTGCTGTGCTGAGTAATTTACATCTCATTTCTCAAATGCATTAGTGGGTAAGTATAGTTACTCCCTGTTTTAGGGTAGTTTTCTAGAAAATAAAATTTTAGTAAACTGATTCCATAAGATAGAAAATATATATAGACTGGCCAGGTGTCTTGACACACGCCTGTAATCCCAGCAACTTGAGAGGCTAAGGTAGGAGGACCATGAGTTTGAGGCCAGAGGTAGCCTGCACAACTTAGACCCTGTCACAAAATAAATTTTAAAAGGAGCTTGGGGTGCAGCTCAGTGGTAGAGCACTTGCCTAGCATGTGTGAGGCCCCCAGGTTCAAACTCCAGTACTAGGGGAGATACATAGATAAACACACACAGAGAGAGAGAGAGAGAGAGAGAGACAATATGGTGGAAATGGACCACATAGTCAAAATTTATTCTCCTACTTAAAACACCAAATTTATGGATGGGATCCAAACCTTGAGTGTGAAAGTAAGG
The DNA here is from genome assembly GCA_007922755.1 of Pedetes capensis. Classification (NCBI taxonomy): domain Eukaryota; kingdom Metazoa; phylum Chordata; class Mammalia; order Rodentia; family Pedetidae; genus Pedetes; species Pedetes capensis. The sequence goes on from VMDO01021345.1 coordinate 25,109, forward strand.
AAATAGATTTTGTTCTAAAGGAACTGACCTATCACTGAAGATTAATGTTCTATAGGGATTCCCAAACCTGAGGGTAAAGATACACCAGTGGGTCACCACTTCTTCTTGTTAGGTGCCGTCGAGTCAGTGTCCAACTCATAGCAACCCTATGTATAACAGGTGAAACACTATTGTCAGTGCTTCTCTGCTGTTCATAGGGTTTTCAATGGCAGATTGATTTTTTGGAGTGGGTTGCCGGGTCCTCCCAAGCCTACAGCACCTGGTGTTCCCAGGTGGTCTCCTATCCAAGGACTAACCAGGCCCGACCCTGCTTAGCTTCCGAGATCTGACGGGATCGGATGCCATAGGGCTGTGGCTACAGGTGGATCACTGCTAGAGACTTGGAAATGAAACGTGCTGGAGGTTGTATTCCAAGTTGTTAAGTGCCCTTGAGTCGGTGTCCAACCCATAATGACCCCATGTACAACAGACAAAACGTTGTGCTTCTATGAAAGACAAAACTTTCATAGGGTTTTCAATGGCTGATTGTTTTCTGGAAGTGGGTTGCTGAGTCCTTCAGCACCTGGTGTTCCCAGGCAGTCTCCCATCTAAGTACTAACCAAGTCCGACCCTGCTTAGCTTCTCAGATCTGATGGGATCTAATGGGAGCCACCATGGTATGGCTCCAGGCTTTACAAGAAGTAGCACTCACTAAACCAAGGCCTGCTTAATTACTGGCTCAGACTTCATGGGAAAGTGTTAATATTTTAAATCCCCAGAAGTCATACACTGCTGTTCAGTCCTTCCACACTGATTGTGTTTATACTCTTCCTTCAAGACATTTGGGCAGCTGTAAAACCTTCCTTTTAAACTTCTGATGTGGTTTTTGTTTGTTCATGACAGCACCAGCACCATTGTGTAAGCAACTTCTGTCAGTGACAATATGAGGGTTAAGACCAACTGCTAGAGCACAAAATGGTAGAAAGAAGACACAGCAGACTAAACACGTGCAGAGCAATTCAGGACCTCACAGAAGATAGTTTGGTGAGAGCAGTTGTTTGCATTTTACTGAGCTGGTCCTCATGGTTTTGAGAGCCGATGGTGGTACTCAAAGGATGAGGAGGAAATACACAGCCTGTATTATTTAGAAAAGTACTTCAAAGGCAGCATAACCAATGTTGCTTGGGATACCTTTAAATGGGCTATGTGTGTTTTGTTGTTGTTGTTGAGGATCATTGTAAGGTGGTGGAGTGAGGCTTGATAGGTGTACTGAAGTCTGTGAGCAAATGAGCAGTGAAGTACATAGAGAATTTAGTCAAAGGACTTTTAAATTACGAGTGTATGTGTGTAACCTCTTTCTAGTCATTTATCTTTTCTGAACCTCAGTTGGTTATATCCACAATATGAGGGTAACAAACGCCTACCAAATTGCTGTGAATGTCAAATTATGGGAAGTGAGAATTTGTACAGTGTAATGCAATATACATTTCCTAGTTCAGATTTGGGGCTGGGATTTAGCTCAGTTGGTAGAGCACTGCACTGTAGTCTCTGAGGCCCCGAGTTCAATTCCCAGCACCACAAAAATGGGAGAAGGGCCTGGCAATTCACTCCCAAGGCAATCCCGAAACAGCCATTGAAAACCCTATGAGGGTCGCTATGAGTCGGATACCGACTCGATGGCACCTAACAATAACAACAACAACAACAGTTCAGATTTGTTACAAAGGCAGGATTCAGCAGAATTGGACATTTCATGTAAAGCATGGCCTTTAATAAATTCCTGAGTGGCAGACAGCACAAGTTTAGCATCTTTAATCCAAAACCTGAAATGCTCCAAGATCCAAAATTTAGGCGATATATCACCACAAATGGAAAATTCTTAGCTCAACCTCATATGATTGGTTGCTGAAAAAATGCAGGCACAGTAAAAATGTATAAAGTTACCCTGAGGCTGTGTGTATAAGGTATATAGGAAACCAGTGGATTTCATACTTAGAGTCCCAACCTTAGGATATATCAGGTTTATGCAAAAATTCCAAAATCTGAAACACTTCTTTCACAAGCATTTTAGATAAGGGATCTTCAACCTGTATTGTCTTTCCAAAGAATAAAGGTATGAGAAAGACACTGTCTGTATGTAATTGGCCAGGAAGAAATAACTAGTTAATGAGTTGGAAATGATAGTAATTCTGTAAGGAAAATAATACTTAACAATTTGTTTGTTGACACACAGACTACAGAGTATTATCAAGCACATGATCTAAACTTAGGAACAGATTTCAAAAAGCTCAATTTAAACAAGCATGATTCCATTATTAGAGACCTGAAAGGTATGGAACATTCTGGAGAGAGTCTTTTCACTGCTATATGTTGCAACACAAGAGAAACAAAAGGCAGAGATATCCTATAAAAGTAAGGGAGTATATTGGAGTGGAAGTCCCCAATTTCTCACTTAATGCACACCTGTGTGGAGGTGGTGAGTCTTCTCTCTCACTTCTTTTAAATTTATCTCATTTCCCTCCCATCTCTCTTAGCTCCTTTGGTTTTGTCTTCCCGAACAACTATATAGGGGCTGTGACAGGTATATACTAAACAGAAACAACTGTATGATGGGATGTTATGCCCTATGTCTCACATGTTAGATTTACATAAGCATTTTTTAATATTGATATTTTGGGGAAATTCAGAACTAATTGCTCATTGGAAGAACAATGGGGGACTCCCAGATTAGTTCTGAGCTTCATGAAGGCATTCCATTCACAGAATCCAAAACAGCCTTACACAAACAGATACGGGTAAGTGAAGGAATAATATAGGGTCAAAAGGCATTAGGAGTACTGTTTGAGGGTATTAGAAGTGATGGTGGACATTCTGTTACATTAAGATGATGCCATGATCAAGTGGAAATGCTGGAATTCTGTACTCAATCACAACTTCACTTGCCACAAGCTTCTAAACAAGATTCCCAAAGGAGACACAAGAACCCAAGCACTTAGCCTGGCACTTGGTGCATACCTGTACTCCTAGTACTTCAGAGGCTGAGGCAGGAGCATCTCGAGTTTAACGCCAGCCTGGGCTACAGAGCAAGACCTTGTCTCCAAACAGTAATGACAACAAAAAAAGCAAGGCTAGTGGGAAATGAGACACCTTCTTTATACTGGTCCTGTTTCCCAAACCCTAGCATAACAACGGGCAGAGGATGTTGGGTCAGGACTAAAGGCTTCTAGAGTCATTTCCTTCCCCTTCATACCTTCTGGCTGACCAGAGAATCTCAACATATAAGCATATATGAATAGAGTGAATAAAGAGCAGAATGGCCAGGACTCCATCAGTGAACCACTGGGCCTCAGCCCTTTTCCTAACCCAGCTGTATAGGAATAAAGAAAAGAAGAAACAAAAAATAGAGATCCACATGTGTGGCCTGTTAATGGAAAATGACCTTGCTTACTGCTGGATTTGGTTCAATAAATATTCTATGATCTGGTCAATCAGACTGTCAGCTCATGGAGGGACCAGGCTTGTGAATATGTCTCTAATCCTTTGGAACTCTCCCTCACTTTTTCACCAGTCCATCCTGTCCCAGGTTCATCTGGATTCCTGCCAGGTTCTGCACACCCTTTTTTTTTTTTTTTTTTTTTGCACATCCATTCTTGCTGTCCTCCAGTCCTTGCTCCAGTTAACAACCACATGAAAGCCTTTCAGAAGCTTCCCACGTACTATTTGGATAAACATGAAACTCCTGACTTGACCCTACATGGTCAAACACTGTGTGGCACCAGCTTCTCTTGTAGAAAGCCTCCCATCTCTCTGCTGTCTTGCTGCTGACTGCTTTCAGCTCCCACTGTGTAGCCACATGCCTTTTGTTCACAGAGACAGTTTGCTCTCTATGCTCTATTAAAATCCCCATCCCCACCCTATCCTTCCAATCTCAACGCTAGGATCACTTCCTCAGAAAAGCTTATCCAGTTTTCCTGATTTGCTTATTTCAATATCTAAGAATCTCTGACCACCCCATACAGTTTTGCTAGCATGGGTCAGGGGCTGCAGTGCTCTTCTTATTGTTGTTGTTGTTAGGTGCTGTTGAGTCGGTATCCGACTCATAGCGACCCTCTGTACAACAGGGGAAACACTATCATCAGTGCTTCTCTGCTGTTGATAGGGTTTTCAATGGCAGATTGATTTTTGGGAGGGGGTTGCCAGGTCCTTCTCCCAAGCCTACAGCTTCTGGTGTTCCCAGGTGGTCTCCCATCCAGGTACTAACCAGGCCCGACCCTGCTTAGCTTCCGAGATCTGACGGGATCGGATGCCACTGGGCTACCGCTGCAGGCTCTTCTTATTAGCGTGAGTTGATGAATGTCTGTCTTCTCTGCCTTTTCCAGAGTGGTCTTGCTCCTCATTGTGTGTTCTGTGTTGGCCCCAATGCTTGGTGACCCACAGGCATTTGGTCCAGGCACTGAGAGTCATATGTGAGGGTGCAAAGATGGCTTGCAGATCCCATAGAAGCAGCAGTGCCAGTAGTTCAAGGCTCAAGGACAACAGCAGTAGAACCAGAAAACTGATCATTTGATTGTCAGAATGGGAGGAAGCTCATGTGGTTTTTGAAAACAATGGCTAATATGGATTTCAATCCCAAGCAAAATTCTGGACCGTTCATAACTCTGGGATGTAGGCTTGGCAGATCTTATCACTAATTCCATGTTGCAAATAAGAAAACTGAGCTTCAAACACATTAAAGACCTTGAGCAAGTCACAGAGAGAAAAGAGAACCAGAACCTCATGTCGAGCTAGACTTCTCTCATCCACACTCTTGAAGGTTGTCCCCTGGGGCTTCCAAACATAGTTAAATTAATGCTGAATGCTGTCACACTCCAGTGGAGCTGCCACTGTGCTCATAAAACAAACAGGACCCTGCTTATTAGGCTTCTCTCTGCATCACATGTTTTCTCATGCTTCCACCAGGTCCTGGCCTGAGATAGGTGCCAGGTGGCTGATGCAGGAGGAATGACTTTCTCTTGTCACTGGGCAAACTCTCAGAGTCAACAAATAGATCCTGGAAGAGAAACCTGTTCCACAGGAGCTGGGAAAACCTGACAGCTGGATAGCAGTGGTTCTTCCTTCTCCACTTGGCCCTACCTAGGGAGCTGGAGCAGGATTCTGGACTCTCTAGGATCCCACCCCTACTTCCCTGGGGCCAGGGGCTCCTGGGCTCTGTGAGGAGGATCCTGTGTGAGGATCAAGTTCACATCTCCTGAGCACTCTCCACCTTCCAACTCCCAGGGATGGCCAGCAGCCCTTCCAATAGACCTCCCTTCTGGACTGGGGGCTCTTGAAGTACATGTCAAAAGCCAGGAAGGAGGAGAACTTTCTTAGTCTTATCTTTTCCCCAGGCTGTATTGTGTAGGAGAGTGAGCCTGGTATTAGAAACAGACCAAGGTTCAAATCCTGGCTCCACTCTCAGAGCCAGCCAACTTTTCTGAGTGTGAGCAGAATTGTCATGACTTTTAAAATAGACAGGTGGCCCTCCAGAGGTGTAGCACAATGATTATGTATTACCATGTGGTGCACTGCCCATGCTGTCTTGGGGACAGCTTTCACTCTGCTTCTAGCCATTAATTTTTTTATTATTTTTTTTTTTGGTTTTTTGAGACAGAGTTTGACTGTGTAGCCCAGGCTGTCCTGGAACTCATTATATAGACCAGGCTGGCCTTGAACTTGCGTTGATCCTCCTGACTCAGCCTCCCGAGTGCTGGGATTTCAGGCATACATCACCATGCCCAACTTGCTGTTAAAATTTCTAACTAGAGTATGATAATATTGCTAACAGAATGCTTTCTTTTGTGAAGATAAGCAAAAATTATTTGTCTACAAATTCTATGATTTTCAATCTTGGCTGCATGTGGAAGAACTGGAGGGATTTAAAGAAAATGCCAATGCTCAGGCTCCACCCCAGCCCAATTAAGAATGAAGTTGGCAAGGTGCCCATCAACAAAAGAATGGATTAAAAAAAAAAAAACTATGGAATACTACTCAGCAATTTAAAAAGTGAAATAATGTTATTTGCAGAAAATGGAACTAGAAAACATCATCATAAGTGAACGAACACGAGCTCAAAAAGAGAAATACAATATATTCTCACTAATGTGGAAGCTAAGTCATACTTAAAGGAAGAAATCCTATACATAAATTGATATATAAAAAATGCACAATTAAACTTAGTGAAGAAGGGACAATATAAAGAATAGAACGAAGGAGGGAGGGAACTAGCAGAGGGAGGCAAAGATTGCGGGAAGTGGATGGGGAGGAGGGTCAATGTGGAGGGATGAATGAGAGGATGATCTCAATGTGAAGAGTGCAAGTTCATGAGTCCCTTGGATAAATAGGGGAATATAATCCAAATATGCATTTGAGTTTTACTACATATTAGCCATAAGTTTCCATAAACCTTGTGGGTTGATGAAAGTGTTGCCAGAAGTGATGTAAAGGATGCATAATGGAAAAAGCCAAGGCTGTATTACTCGGTAGCCCGTCATCATTTACTAATAAAGGGAGGAAAAAAAAATGAAATTGGAACCTCTGGGGGCAAGCTGCTCAGGTATTAGTGTTTTCTGAAACTACTCTTGTGTGGTTAGGAAGTGCAGCCAGGGATTGCAATGCACACACAGGACCAGTCAAACCTCCTTGAGGCATTTGGACTGTGGTTGGGGTCTAGGTTAAGGGATGTGTTTTTGTATACATTGTTGTTGTTGTTGTTGTTAGGTGCCGTCGAGTCGAGTTCGACTCATAGCGACCCTATGTACAGCAGATCAAAACACTTGCCGATTCTGTGCCAGGCAAACCATCTTATTTATGTTTAAGCCCATTGTTGCAGACACTGTGTTAATCCATCTGGTGGAGGGTTTTCCTCTTTTCCGTTGACCTGCCACTCTTCCAAACATGATGTCCTTTTCCAGGGATTGTTCTCTCCTGACTACATGTCCGAAATATGTAAGATGCAGTTTGGCCATTTTTGCTTCCAAGGAGCACTCTGGTTGTACCTCTTCTAGGAGAGATCTGTTGGTTCTTTTGGCAGTCCATGGTACATTCAATAGACGTCTCCAGCACCACAATTCAAAAGCATCAATTCTTTTTCTGTCTCTCTTGTACATATATAAATATATCACGATTTAATATTTTCAACCTGCATTTCACTGTTCTGTTCTGTTTGACTCTGTCCAAGATCAGATCCCTGCTTAGGGATCAGACTTTCTGATAAATGAAGTCATCTTTCAAGACATAGTTTCTTCTCCAACCTTCACACAGAAGGGATCTTTGAGCACCAACCACTGGAAGGAAGGAGGTATAGGAGCATCTGGGTGCAGCTAAGCCAGGTAAGGTGCCAGAGCAACAGCTTCACTATTATGTCCTTCAATTTGAGCTTGAGTTGTTACTGAATAGTGAATTTAATAACAATATTTTTACACAACTAGGCTGTGATAACAGTGAATTCAAACAATGAAATGGATTTTTAAAAAAACAACAACAACTTTGAACAAAACAAACCAGTTTTCCCTTGATTGGATATACTAGGCATTTGCTATCTATTGCTGTATAACAAATTACCCCAAACCTTAGTAGCTTAAAGCAATCACAGTAAGTTATTCTTTCTCATGGTTTCTGTGGGACAAGAATTCAGGCAGAGCCCAGCAGCACAGCTTATCTTTGCTATATAATGTCTGGGACCTGTGCTAGGGGCTGGAATCATCTGAAGGCCCACTTTACTCACGTGTCTGGCAGTTGATACTGGCTATTTCCTGGAACATACACATGTGGCCTCTTTTTATGGCCTGGGCTTGCTTAAAACATGGTGGCTGAATCCCAAGAGTAAGTGCTCTAAGAGGAAGGAAGCCAGATTGGCTCCCTAGTGTCTCTGTGACTTACTTTGTGAAGCCAAGCAGTATCATTTCTTTCATTTCTACTGTCACTTGAGCCATTTACAGTCCACTCAGGCTCGATGAGAACAAACATAGGCCCCATTTTGTTTTGAGGGAATCTCAGCTCTATAAACAAGCATATGAGATGTATATTAGTGCAGCCACCTTTGGAAAATAGAATCTGATCTATGTTATTTGGTGTGTTTGTTTTATTTTTCTGTTTTTTTTTTTTTTTTAAGTTCTTTTTTGAGGTAGGTGGTCTCACTGTGTAACCCAGGCTGGCCATGAATTGGTGGTCTTCCTGCTAGGTTTACAGGTATGGGTCACCATGTCTGGCCCAACATTATTTGTCTTCTTTCTTTGCTTCTTTCTTTGTTTCTTTCTTTCTTCTTTCTTTCTTTCTTTTTTTTCAGTACTGGGGTATTAATCTGAGGTCTTTGCACATGCTAGGCAAGTGCTCTGCCACTGAGCTATACCAACAGCCCCCCCCCTCCTTTTGTGGTACTGGGTGTTGAACCCAGGGCCTTGTGCTTGCATGCTTTGCAAGTGCTGTATCACTGAGCTGCACTCCCAGCCCATTTTTCTTTTTACTTTTTGAGACAGGGCCTCGCTAAATTACACAGACTGCCTCTGGTCTGGAACTTGTGATCCTCCTGCCTGGCCCCCTTTTTATTTTCATTTTGAGATGAGGGTCTCATAAGTTATGCAGGCTGAGTCTAGCCTGGATCTTCCTGCCTCAGCCTCTGGAGTCACTGAAATTATAGGCATGTGCCATGGCTCCCAGCTGTCTTTTTAACTTTCTTATTCATTTGCCCCCAGTTTCCAAAATAACAAATGTTCATTGTAAGAAAAAATTCAATAAAAATACCAATTTATACACTAAAATGGATTTCCTCTCACATTTTACTATCTCAATCCCACTCCCTAGAGATGAGCATTAACATTGATATTATTTTTCTATATGAATTATACCTATGTAAATATATAAATGATAACATACCATACACATTATCCTGCAACTCGTTACTTTATTCAATATTATGTAATGAATAGAGATCCACATTCATACACATAAAACCACCTAATTCTTCAAATGCTAGCTGTCCTCATGTGGCTGTACCACAACTTATTTAATTAGTCTTTTGTTGATAGATTTTTAGGTCATCTTCATTTTTTTTCAGCTATTACTAATCAATATGTAATGAACATCCTTCTTCTATGTCATGTATCTTAGATATAGAAATTTTTGTTCTGAGGATATGCAAGGTACTATTTTTTAGAGTGTTTTTTAAGGTTAATGGCACTGTTATAGCTAAAACCTACATTAAGCAGGACATACTTTTTTCTTTGCAAATTAGTAGGTTTCTCTAGCCTTAACATGAAAGATGGAAACAAACTCATTTGTTCTAAAGTTTAGAAGATGCTTGTAAGCTTTGAAAGGAACTTCTCATTTATTTAGAAAATGATGAGTGTCAGGAAATAGGTGGTTATGAAGAGGAGTGGATTTCCCTCTCTAATGTTTTTAATTCAAGCTGATACAGATTTGAATATGGATTCCTCAAAGTTCACACTGATGCTTAGAGGGAGGCTCATCAGAAGGTGACAGCAAACAGGAAACCAGCCAGTGGGAAAAAATGAATGTCTGACCCAAAAGTAAGAAAGGTGACTCTACTTGCCGTACAGATGAATGTATGGATATACACTGGATTCTAATAATATGTCATCCTGTCTGCTTATTCATCCTTACTTTATAGATGTTGTTGTTGTTGTTGTTAGGTGCCATTGAGTCGGTATCCGACTCATAGTGACACTCTGTACAACAGGGGAAACACTATTGTCAGTGCTTCTCTGCTGTTCATAGGGTTTTCAGTGGCAGATTGATTTTTGGGAGGGGGTTGCCAGGTCCTTCTCCCAAGCCTACAGCTTCTTGTGTTCCCAGGCGGTCTTCCATCCAGGTACTAACCAGGCCTGACCCTGCTTAGCTTCCGAGATCTGACGGGATGGGATGCCACAGGGCTACAGCTGCAGGCATTTTATAGACGGCTAACCTATAATTTAGGGCTGGGATTTAGCTCAGTTGGTAGAGCATTGCTCTGCAGTCTCTGAGGTCTGGAGTTCAATTCCCAGCATTGCAAAAATGGGAGAAGGACATGGCAATCCATTTACAAGGCAACTGAAACAGCCATTGAAAACCCTATGAGGGTGGCTATGAGTCGGACAGGACTTAACAGCACCTAACGACAACAACTTATTCTGGGGTTCTTTCCTTTTGCAGAACTGGTTATTAAAAACCCCTTTGCAGAGTGGAGATGTAGTTTAGTGGTAGAGCACTTGCCTCATATGCACAAGGCCTTGGGTTCAAAGCCCAGCATTGCAAAAACAAAATCAAAAAACTCTACAAACAATATAGTAAAAGATAGAGAAGACTTGGATGGGAAACTTAGATAGGAAGGGGGGAGGGGGGAAACATAGAGGAGGGTAAGGGGTAACCTATATGTATAATGCTTATCAAATTGCATATATGAAAATTGTCACAACGAAAAGCATGTCAAAATGAATCACATTATGATGTACATTAAAAATTTCTAATTAAAAAAAAAAAA
>VMDO01021346.1:0-35589 GCA_007922755.1 Pedetes capensis
AAGAAGCCACCCTGCAGGGGTCCCAGCAGGTTACAGCTGCAGTGGTGATGTTTTATTGCTTAAGTGGAGTGTTGCGCGCGGGACACGAGTGAGACCCTTAGGTTCATCTTCATAACAAACACTCAGAAATGTGCAATGTTATTGCGTTTTGCAGAAAAGTAATTATGAGAAACCTATGTTTAAAAACGAGTGAGAGAAAAAGAGAAAAATTAAAGGAGAAAAATTGTATTGAAGAATTATAGCACCTTGTTTTGAGTCGAAGTAGAAAAGGCCCTAGGAGTCACTTTGGGGTGAGGACACCGCTGTTTAGCCATTGCCAGACTCTCTTTTCTTACTTATTATTATTGTTTTATTGCTATTATTAATGTAGTAAAATATATGTAACATAACATTTACCATGTAACCTTTTTTATTTTTTTGTGGTCCTTGGGGCTTCAACCCAGGGTCTCACGCATGCTTTATAAGTGCTCTATCACTGAGCCACACCCCTAGCCCATTTTTTACTTTTTATTTTGAGACAGGGTCTTGCTAAGTTATGCAGGCTACCTCTGGCCTGGAACTTGCGGTCCTCCTACCTCTGCCTCCAGAGTCCCTGGGATTACAGGCAGGCGCCATGGCGCCCAGCTTCCATGTTACCATTTTTAAATGGACAGCTCAGTGGTATTAAAGGCTTTCGTGATGTTGTGCAGCCATCTGCATCACTGACCTCCAAGATCTTTTCACTGTGTGAAACTGAATGTCTGTACCCATTAAGCGCCACCTCCCCACTCCACTCAGACTTTTTATCAGTCCTTCCAGGACCTGGCCCAGGGCTGTGGCCTGGGCTCTGCCAGGGGCACATGTTGCCCAGGGCAGGGCAGGGTGTGTTTCACCTGGAAGAACCTCACCAGGCCTGTTGGGGCTGCAGGCCTGGAAGGCTCCATTCCTGAAGGGGCCACAAGTAGGAGGAGCAAAGCCAGGCCGGTACTGATTGGGGCCAGGGTCACCGGAACCAGGAATCCAGGCCCCTGAGCAAAGACCACCTAGCAGCCTGCAGCCTCAGTTCCACGGGTCCTGAGGACAGGGAAGGACTAATCCTGGAGGTGGGAGGCCCCTGAAGCCAAGGTCCTTCTATCTGATTCAGGTCACAGAGAGGCAAATGTCCCAGGCAGCTAGAGCCTGGAGTAGGGGGAACCCGGATTAGAAGGTATCAGGAATTGGGGCAGGAGCACAGAGCACGTTTTCCGGCCCAGACTCTTCTTGGTGTCCAGCCACTCCATGTGTCCCCCTGGGGACCTCAAACCACTAAGGACCATACCCCACATCAAGAGGTGAGAGAATTCCTTCTGGCAGCCTGGTGGCACGTGAGCTCAGGTTGTTCCCCACACCTACGCACCCAGGCCTTCCTGGGCCTGGTTGAGCCAAGCTGAGGTCAACCCTGCCCATCAAAGCCATTCTGTGACCCTCAAGGGCAGGTTCCCAGCTGCTTTTCCTGTCATCTCAGCCCAGCGCTGTGATATGGGCCTGACAGCTCTTCTCGCAGCATCACGAAAACGAGGCTCTGGGAGTCAATGGAGAGCGGCTTGCCAAAGGCTTCCCAGATGGCACAGGACTCCAGGGCCTTCCCTCTTCTCTGCCCCCCCATGGCCCCAGAGACGCACTGGAATCTTGCTCCTCCAAGTGCGGTCCAAGGCCCACAGCATCTGGGAGCTGGTTGGAAATGCAGAAGTGCAGGTCCCTCCCTGCACCCAAAGCACCAGAGCCTACATCTTAGCAAGAGCACTGGTAACTTGCCAGCACTTTCCAGCCAGAGAAGCACTGCCTAGACAAATTCTTTCTCCATCAGGGCATGCGGCTTCCTAGAGAGGCCACCTACTTGGAAAGGGCGGGCCCCTGAGCTGGGCAGGAGTCACCTTCAGGAAGGCACAGAGATGGAGAGGCTGGCCTTGTCTTCAGAGACCCACCCACCCCCTCGCCCCCAGCCTGCCCTCTGCTTTTCCTTTTCCAGCAGGCACACCCCACCCCCTTGTTGCACGCGGCAGCTGTAGAGGGGTGGGAGAGCTGCTTCAATGCTGGCCCCCCACGAGTCCCCATCCTTCCCTGCCCCTAGCCCCCCCACCTGGTGCGACTGATTGTCCCATTCAGCACCCCCTCCCCGGATTGGCTGATGGGCTTTCCAACCCCTTTGGCTGCCTAATTACCGCCCGCACGTGCAGGCTGCTGTGAATAAGTGATTCTGTAATTGCTGCTGGCTCCCAGCCCACGGGGGGCGGGGCGGGGAGGGCTCCCAGGACAAAGGGGTTCCTCTGCAGGGAGAGGGGCGCGAGGGCAGCCCCAGGCTTTGTTCTGCTCCTGGGCTGGGGGCTGGGGGTGGCAACCCCTCCCCCGAGAAGGCAGGGCTGCCGGGGGGGGGCCTCAGCTGGGAGGTGGGCCTGTGAATGCAACAGGGGTTTTGTGCATTGAGTGTGCTTTCTGGCAGGCTCTGTGCTTTGCATACTGGATCTGACAGGGCCCCTGGCTCATCCCGGTTTCCCCAGACATTCCCTGATTTTATCACTGAAAGGCCTCCATCCCCAGACCCCTCTTCTCTGCCAGGCCCTGGCAAACCTGGACAGGTGTCTGACAATTGAAAGAGACGGTGGGCTCCTCGTCCCTGGCTTATGATGAGGGATAAGGCTTAAAGGGCCCGAGGATTTTTGTCCCCAGGCCAAGCAGCTGCTAAATGGCAGAAACTGGACTTGGGCCCAGGTCTGTGCACTCCAAAGGTCCACAGCGCAAGCAGGCTGCCCAAAGGCCAGCGTGCAAGGAGGGCGGGGCTGCGGGCTCACGTGTGCGATGTGCCCCCATCCTGGCTTTTCTCTGGCCCAGGCCCAAGCCACCCCACCTTCCCTCTGCCCTGCCCCCCGTCTGCCCACAGCGTTCCAGTGTTTTATTGGTACCGAGACACGGGATCTGTCTTAGGAGCGGGGACTGTGTTGAGCCTCATCGAACAACCAGGGCCTGGCCAGACCTTTAGGGCAAGGTGCCCAGTGGAAACACAGCGCTCAAGCCTTGCAGTCTGCATGACGTAGGCCTGTGTCTGCCACCAAAGTGAGGCCAGTGAGGCCAGGCTCCCTTGTGGGACGGAGGGCTTGGCTTGGGCGCAGGCCGAAGCCCTTCCAGCTCCGGGTGCCAGCTGGGTGCAGCTCACTGCGGCCCCTTGCTGACTGCTTGACCCCGGGTGAGCTACCTAGCTTCTAGAAGGCACTTGGTGAAGGGGGGTGGGGATGCTTCCCACCTCTTCAAGGTCTTCAAGGCCATCAGTCCATGGAACGCCCTTGGCACGATGCCCCGAAGAAAATAATAGCTGGTCGTTGCTATTATTGTTGTTTTATTTTTAGTGATCTCCTCCTCCTCCTTGAGGTTGGGGACTCACGCTACCCCCCCCCCCCAGGCCCCTCACTCCCCTCAGGGGTCCTGGCAGGCCTGGCCGGTGCGTGAGCCAATGAGAGCTGAGGGTAGAGGCTGACATGATCCCTGGGGCCTAAAATAGAGAGAACTCACTCCAAAGTCAGGCCTGGCAGGACGGCTTTGCCCATACAAGGCCAGCATCAGTGCCACCTGGCAGCCCCTGGGGCCGACGCAGCCTCAGGCCTCCTCCGGTTTTTGCCAGATCTTCCCAGGGCCACCCCAGGAATGCCACAGGCTCCTTCTTAACTCAGATGGATGGCTCTCCAGGGACTGAATTTTATTTGAAATCAGTTGGAGAAAGAAGCGGCCTCTGGCTCCAGGCGTCCCTCCCAGCCAGACATGCCAGAGCCAGGACCAGAAAGAGGCTCCGAGGCTGGAGAATTCCCAGATGGCCTCTCGGACGGGGACTCTGGAGCCACTGCTTCTGGGGAGCGGCTGCTCAAAAGCCAGACGCTTCAAGATGCCCCTGGGAAGAGGCCTTTTGGCAGCAGGGATACCACCGGCCACCCATGTCTTCTCCTCTGTCCCAATAGGAAACTGGCCCTTCCAACCACGTCCCTGTTGCCTCATAGAGACAAGGCTTTGCGTCAGCCCAAGAACAGGTTCCTACGTGGAGTAGAAAAAGTTTCATTTGAGCCTTGCATCTGCCTTAAAGGAGCTGTGTGACCTTAGGCTACGCCCTCCACCTCTCTGAGGCTCAGGCTTATCCTCTGGAAAACAGGGATAATAATTCCTGCCTTGCTGATTTGTATGGGGGACTAGCTGAGACGACAGGAGGATGAAGTTGCCAAGTGCAGGGCTGACACACAGTATGAGATCTGTACACGCTGGTCTTCATTCTTTCGGACATAAGATGATGTGCTTGCGAGATGGATGGTGCAGAGAGAGTCGCTGCGACTCCTAGACATCACTCACAGCATGCAGCTCTCCCCCTCGAGGGGGGTGTGGCCCTCAAGGGCAGGAAGAAGGTGCTCGCACTGGACCGCATCCACCCAGGACGATTGTCCATGGGGTGCTTGTGTTGCCTGGTGGGCGGGGGGTATAGCAGCTGAGTCTCCACCCAGTTTCCAGACTCCTTGTCACTGCCTCTGTCCACCTGGACGTGCCGGTATCTCAGAGCTCAGGGAGCATCTTCCAGAATAAGTCGGCCTGTGAAGCCGCCTCTCACTCCAGGCCACAAGCAGATGCCCAGAGGCTGCTTTTGGTGGTGGTGGAGGGGGTGCCCTGACCGCTGTGAGAATGAGACATAGCCTTCCCGGGAGGTGACCACACTGCAGAAATCTAAGAAACATCCCATTCGGGGTCTGGGTCCTGGAATGGAAGGCGCCATCCATGCTGGAGTCGCTGGTCAGCTTACCTCCTGGGTGCTTCCTAGGCCTCTTGGGGCAGAGCAATGTTAGAAAACGGACCTGTGGGTTGGGCATGGTGGCACACGCCTGTAATCTCAGCGGCTCGGGAGGCAGAGGCAGGAGGATCGCAAGTTCGAGTCCAGAGGCAGTCTGAGTAACTTAGTGAGACCCTCTCTCAAAAAGTAAAAAAGTGGGCTGGGGGTGCAGCTCAGTGGTCCAGCACTTGCAGAGCGTGCAACCGTGAGGACCTGGGTTCAAACCCCAGTACCAGAAAAAAAAACAAAAGAAAAGAAAAGAAAAGAAAAAAAAATGGACCTGTGCACAGGGGATGCAGGGATGACCTGACTCTCTTTTCCTCCTCGGTAAAGTGAAGCTGCAGAGAATAGCAGTTGGGAAGGCTCGTTTGGGGTCAGCTGCATGAATTTGAAGTGTACTCCTTCTGTATAGGAACCCTGTCAACCTGTTGCCATTAGCTGCCGTCAAGTCCGCTCCGACTCATAGCAACCCTCATAGAGTTGCCAATGGCAGATTGTTTCGGGATTTTATCAGGAGTGGTTACCAGGTCCTTCTCCATTTTTGCAGTGCTGGAGATGGAACTCTGGGCCTCAGAGAGCACGGAGTAGCACTCTACCAGCTGAGCTAAACTCCAGCCCCGTGTCAACCTGGACAAGTTATTTTTCCTCTTTGGGCCTCGGTCTCCTCAACTGTAGAATGGATGTGATGATAGTCCCTTTCTCATGGGTTTGCTGCTTCACGTGGCCCCAGGCGCCTGGTAACAGAGGTTGAATTCCTAGTGTGTGGAGGCACCGCCTAACCATGTTACCGGCAGCAGCGATGTCGTCTTCCTGACACCTCTTGGAAGGAGGTGCTAGTGTCAATCCCTGCTTACAGATGAGGAATCTGAGGTCCAAGGTCACATAGTTGGTAAGTGTCAAAGCCAGGATTCAAAGCCAAGGAATTTGGCTCTAGAGCCCACATTCTTAACAGACAAATGTTAACTTTTATTGTGATTGTCGTTATCAAAATTTAACAGGACACCTACTGCTCCATAAATGTGAGATATTATTATTCTTGGACAAGAAAAAAGAGGTCCTGGCATCAGCATCCCCAGACTTTTGCTCTCCCAGGGGCTAAAGAGTATTCTGGTGTGACTCAGTTTCTCCCCTTGTCTACCTCCCATAAGAAGTTTCCACGACTGTGAGGACAGCCCTTGGGCCTGGCCTAGGATGCACAGGAGGATTGGCAGAGTGGGGAGAGCAGAGCCAGAGCGGGAGGGCATGAAACAAAGCAAAGGAGAAAGCGAGGGAGAAAGCTGGGTGTGGCTGTGCACATCTGTAATCCCAGGGCTCAGGAGGCGGAGGCAGGAGGATCCGTGAGAGGCCAGCCTGGTCTACACAGTGAGTTCGAGGCCAGCTTGGCCCACACAGTAAGACCCTGTCTCAACAAAAACAAAAACAAAAACAAAACAAAAAAGACAAAAATCAAGCAAAAACAAAAACAAAATGGAAGAGCAAAGCTACGCAGTAGTGCTCAGAGTTCCCAAGTGGGTTCCTCTTCAGCACGCTTTAAGAAACTTGAGCGAGCTGGGCGCAGTGGAGCACGCCTGTGATCCCAGTGACTCAGGAGGCAGAGGCAGGAAGATCGCAGAAACCAGAGGCAGTCTGTGTAATTTAGTGAGACCCTGTCCCAAAAAGTAAAAAAATGGGGTGGGGGTGCAGCTCAGTGGTCCAGCACTTGTAAAGCATGCAGGCGCAAGGCCCTGGGTTCAACCCCCAGTACTGAAAAAAAAAAAAAAAAAGGAAAAAGAAAAAAGAAACGAGCAAAATGTTCAGTTTATTGCTAACTGTTGAATAGTGTTATTTGGATCCGGTACACTTAGAGACTGAGTCGTGCGGGCCCTGACATCCGCAGGCTTGTGTTCAGTGTTGAAGGGCACTGTGCCCCTGCAGTCTCCCAGGGAAGCCTTGAGTCTCTAGAGGAAATCAGCGAGAGGGCTGACTTTTGGTGCAAAAACCACACCTAGGTTTTCAGACATTTCATGGGTGCCTTCCCTGTTTGTGAGACTTAACATTCTACCTTCCCTGGTTCTCTGCCTTTCTGAGGTCTAGAGAGGACTCAGGCCCCTCCCGGGGATGGTAGCTATGAAGGGGTCATTGGTGCATCCCAGTTCAGAAGCAGAACCCCTCTCCAAGTAGCCCTGCTGGGCAGCGAGGGATGGAGGCCAGGGGAAGTGAGGACACAGCCATGTCTGGGTCAAACACCCAG
This sequence comes from Pedetes capensis, assembly GCA_007922755.1. Classification (NCBI taxonomy): domain Eukaryota; kingdom Metazoa; phylum Chordata; class Mammalia; order Rodentia; family Pedetidae; genus Pedetes; species Pedetes capensis. The sequence continues at coordinate 7,044 of VMDO01021346.1, forward strand.
GGCACCCTTGCTCTTATCCTTGTGGTGCAGCCAAGTGGGGCTGATGAAAGACAAGAGCCACTGGGCAAGAGCGGGGCATGCGAGCTGTCACGGGGCAGGCAATGGAGCTGACACCCTAGGGCCCCTGTCTCTCCATCCGCAGTGGAGGGCCCAGATAGCTTATGGGTTGATGTCAGGTAATGGGCTGAGTGCTGGGGTAGCGTTTTGAAAATAAGTCCACTAGCAAGGTGCAGTGGTGCAGACCTGCGATCTCAGAGACTCAGGAGGCAGAGGCAGGAGGATCGCCATGTTGAAGCCAGAGGCAGCCTGTGTAACTTAGCAAGACCTTGTCTCTAAATAAATAAATAAATAAATAGGCTATGGGCTAGTGGGTGCAGCTTAGCAGAAGGGCTATTGTAAAGTATGTGTGAGGCCCTGGATTTAACCCCCAAGTACTGAAAAAGAAGAGAAAAGAAATCCACTATTTCCATCAACTGTATGACAAACCATTGACTTTATCCTAGCTCTTTGGGGAATAAAAAATGTTGCCAGGCATGGTGGCTCATGCCTGCAATCCCAGAGGCTCAGGAAGCAGAGGCAGGAGGATCACAGGTTCAAGGCCAGAGGCAGCTGCATAACTTGGTGAGACGCTGTCTCAAAATAAAAAAATAAAAAAGGGGCTGGGGTGCAGCCAAGTGGCAGAGCACTTGCAAAGTATGTGCAAGGCCCTGGGTTCAACCCACAAGTACCACAACACACACACACACACACACACACACACACACACACACACACGGAGTTTACATCAATTGGAAGGCCCATTCAGATATCCAGACTTATTAAAATATGAACATGTGGTACGTTGTTGGAACCCAGGAGCTCCAGCTGCTCAGAGATGAGACATGCTGTCCCTCTGAAGGGACAAGCCACTATCACCAGCCCTCAGCTCTTTCCTCCCTCTGTCCTTCCTGGCCATAAAAGTCTTCTTTCTTGTTGTTGTTGTTGTTAGGTACTGTTGAGTCTGTGTCTGACTCATAGCAACCCGATGCGCCACAGGCAAAACACTATTGTCAGTGCTTCTCTGCTATTCATAGGGTTTTCAATGGCAGATTGATTTTTGAGAGTGGGTTGTCACATCCCTCCCCCAAGCCTACAGCACCTGGTGTTCCCAGGGGGTGTCCCATCCAAGTACTAACCAGACCTGACCCTGCTTAGCTTCCAAGATCTGATGGGATCGGACGCCACAGTGGTACCACCACAGGCCCTCTTGTCTTATGTGATGCTAAACATGAGACCAGAGCTGCCTGCTCTAAACACCTGTTTGGTGATGTGAGAAGGAGACAAAGAGGGTTGATATATAAATGAGAGAAAAAACATTCTTTTATTCATTCATTCAACAAACATTTACTGAGTGCTTCCAATTGCAGGTACTGTTCTGGGCAGCAGAGACACAGGGATGAAACCCCTGAAGTAAAGTGGGCACATGGTTCAAGTAAACTCAGGTTTCCGAGGGGACTGATTAGAGGACTGGCAGAGTGTAAATTGACCCATCAGTCTCCAATGCCAGGTCATCAGAACTGTGTGTGGAACCTGCATAGTGTGGTGCCAGTGGCCAGAGCCACTGATTTACTGTGTCCTCTAAACTCAGACCCTTTCCTACTGAGAAGTTGTCTGGTCTGGAAAATGTTGTTAGGTGCTGTAGAGTCGGTATCAGACTCACAGTGACCCTAAGTACAACAGGAAAAACATTATTGTCAGTTCTTCTCTGCTGTTCATAGGGTTTTCAATGGCGGATTCATTTTTGGGAGTGGGTTGCTGAGTCCTTGTCCCAAGCCTCCAGCACCTGGTATTCCCTGGTGGTCTCCCATCCAAGTACTAACAAGGCCTGACCCTGCTTAGCTTCCAAGATCAGATGCCTCAGGGCTATGGCTGCAGGTTGTCTGGAAAATAGTAAAAGAAAATTGAAAAATGGGACAGGCACCAGAAGTACGGGACAAGCGAATAAGGTTCTGGGGACATGAGAGGAGACTGGAGGAGTTTGCACTGTATTTTCAGAACAATTTGTAAACACGTCCATTTACGTTACCTCTGTCCTTAGTCAGGGAGGGTGACTCAGGCACACTGTGTGATGGAAAAGCTGGGACAAAAGAGTCCAAACAAGTTAAAATATGGTGTTGCAGTCAGCGCCTGGAAACTGGGGCTCTTCCAATACTTCCATTCTTTGGGAAAGGCTCCACTATGAACCAGAACCCAAAATCCCCAAACCTGCTGTCTCTCCTCCCCCTGCTGTGCTTTCACCTCCTAAGTATCTCTCAGACCTCTCCCTGTCGCCTGTACCCCCATGCCTCTTCAGTCTATGCCACGTTCACATCTGCTCTGGATATCTGCTTGGCGGGCACATCCTGTGCGTCCTCCATCTCCCAGCCCTGCAACCCATTAGGCTGGATCTTGAGCTGGCTGGCTTGGCAGGCCACAGCCTTACTGCAATCCTCACTGTGGACTTCTTCATTTAGTTATTTTTTGCTGTGCTGGGGGTTGAATCCAGGGCCTCATGCATGCTTTTGCAAATGCTCTACCACTGAGCCACCCCCCCCCATCCCATTCTTTATGTTTATTTTGAGACGGGGGTCTCACTAAATTACGCAGGCTGCCTCTGGCTGCAAATTTGAGATCCTCATGCCTCCACCTCCCGAGTCACTGGGATTATAGGCGTGAGCCACTGCGCCTGACCTTCATGATGGATGAGCTTGTTTCAGTAACTGCCACCTCCTCCGCTACATTGTAACATCCTTGAGTGCAGGGATTACATCTGGTGTTTGCTCATTTTCCTGTCCCCTGTGTTTAGCACAAAGCAGGAGAGAGGAGTCGGAAACATACTCTGACCAATGCCTTGTAGACATATCCATGTAAATTAGCTCTGTCCTTATGCCTGCCCTTTGTCTTGCCCTGTTCTGACCCATGGGAAGTGCTCAATAAGTGTTTGGCCAATAAATGGATAAATGAATAAGGAACTTTTAAAGATAAAAAGGAGAGAAGTAATTTTTGCACATATGAAATTAGTTTGTCTCCAACGACAAAAAAAGTGCTGAAGAGATATTTCCAAATGGTCTGTTTGGAAGGACATATTGGCCTATTCCAAGCTCACACGTGGGTGGTGGAGACAGACAAACCTGGGTGAGTGTGTAAGTGTGCATGAATTTATACACACGCATGTGGAATAAAGATAGTATTCCCTGGTAAGGATGTGTGGAAGAAGATCGTGAGGATTCTATATGATTTCCTATTAAGATACAAACATAGCCAACCTAGAGCCCTGGAGGGGCTGGGATTTAGCTCAGTTGGTAGAGTGCTGCTCTGCAGTCTCTGAGGCCCCGAGTTCCATTCCCAGCACCCCAAAATGGGAGAAGGACGTGGCAACCCACTCTCAAGGCAATCCCGAAACAGCCAGCCATTGAAAACCCTATGAGGGTTGCTGTGAGTCGGACTTGATTCGACTCGACTCAACCTGACAGCACCTAACAACAACAACAAGAACCCTGGAGTCCTATACTAAGTATTTGTGCAATGAATATTTGTACAGAGACAGTCCTTCCTATGTGAGGGTTCGACACCCACAGGTTCAATCAATCAAGGATTGACAATATTCAGGAGGAAATTGTATCTGTACTGAACACACACATACATTTTTTCTTGTCATTATATCCTGGACAGTAGAGGGTAGCAATTATTTACATAGCATTTACATTTTATTAGGCATTGTGAATAATCCAGAGGTGGTTTAAAGTATGTGGGAGGCTATTCATAGGCCATTTTAATAAAAGGGACTTGAGCTTCGGCAGATTTTGGTATCTGAGGGAGGAGGTCCTAATCCCCTCAGACACTGAGCTGCGAAATGTTTGTGTGTTGAGAGCAATGTAAGGGAATCATCAGCTGTAGGCTGATGCTGAGAGAGGATGCAGGAGAAGCCGTAAGGGCCTCCCTTCCAGCCTTTTCTCTGTCCATTCTGCCAAGGTCTTCTCCCTGGTGATCCTGTGGGCTCCATCATGGAGGTCATGGCTGGGAAATGTTCTACCATGGTCAGTGGACTTGCACTTGGCTCTTGACACAGACTCCCATTTACACTCACTTTGCCCTTACTCTTCCAAAAGACCTGGTGCTGTGTAGGTGTGGAAAAATAGGCTCTCTTATATACTCTTTATGGGAGTATAAACTTGATTAACTGTCTGCAGGGCAATTTAGCAATCTCTATCAGAAATGTAAAGACATATATCCTTGGTGGTGGCAGACTCTCCTCCAGAAATTCATCTCATGGATATATTTAAAGTTGTGTGTAGTGATGGATATATAAAGATATTCATCTCAGTGTTAATTATGCTAGCAAAAACTTGTTGTTTTATTCTCCCAAGCCTACAGCTTCTGGTGTTCCCAGGCAGTCTCCCATCCAGGTAGTAACCAGGCCTGCTTAGCTTCCGAGATCTGACGGGATCGGATGCTACAGGGCTACGCTGCAGGCAGCAAAAACTTAGAACAATTAAATATCTAGCAATTAGGAATCACTAATACATTGTGGTTCATCCATATGGTGGAATATTATAAAGGTATAAGATGGGTTTCTCCATATCACGCTATCTTGGTTTTCTTCCTGACTCAAGAGCATTCCCTCTCCGTGTCCTTCACTGAGTTCCTCTTACGTTAGTCAGCTTGTGTGTCACTGTGGCAAAAGCTGACCCAAACAAGCTTACGGGAGGAATGACTTATTGGGGCTCACAGTCAAAGGATTTCAGTCCATAGAGGCAGGGCAGGCATGGTGGTGGGGCCTGTGTCAGAGAACTTCACTTCATGGTGGACAACCTCACGCTTGATGGAGAACCTCACATCATGGCAGATGAGGAAGCAGAGAGAGGTAATGGAACAGGGGGCCTGCATACAACCTCCAAAGGTGTGCCCCTAGTGACCTACATCTGGAAAGCTAGATCCCACCTCCCATAGTTCCATGGCCTCCCAGGATAGCACCACTTTCTGGAGACCAAACATCTATACATAAGACCTTTGTGAGACATTCAAACCATGACATCTCCTCTTAAAATCAAATAATTTTCTAGCCCTAAATCTCAATTGTCGGGGGGTTGAGAAACTCTGGATAGCACAGTGCCAAGAACATAGTAAGTACTCATTAAGTTTGTAATATATGGACAGGGTCTGGCACATGGTAGTTTCTCAATAAATAATTTAAAAATGTTCTGGGCATGGTAGCACATGCCTGTAACCCCAGCAACTTGGGAAGTAGAGGAAGGAAGATCACAGGTTGAAGGCCAGAGGCCGCCTGTGTAACTTAATGAGACCCTGTGTCAATTTAGAAAATAAATAAAAGGGGGCTTAGGGTGTAGCTCAGAGGCAGAACATTTGCAAAGTATGCACAAGGCCCTGGGTTCAGCCCCCTGAGAATTGCAAAAAATAAAAATAAAATAAAAATTAAAATAACTGAATGAAAGAGAAAAGGTAGATCTAAATGTGCCAATTAAAATAGGCATAAATAGCTAGACATGGTGGTGCACACCTTTAATCTCAGCAACTTGAAAGATTGAGGCAGGAAGATTGCAGATTCCAGGCCAGAGGCGAGCTGCATAACTTAGCAAGGCCCTGTCTCAATTTAAATTTTAAAAAAATGGGCGGGTAATGCAGCTCAGTGGCAGAATGCTTGCAAAGTATGCATGATATCATTGGTTGAGCCCCCAGTACTACAAGAAAAAAAGGCGTAAACAAATAAATATGCTTCTTTATACACAGGAAATTTATATAAAAGAACAAAAGCAAGTCTGGATAATAGTTATCACTGTGGGTGAAAATTTGGGGTGAAGAGTAAGGAAAGATCTTCACTTTTTATGACATACATTTTTGAGCTGTCTTAACTTTGTATCATGAGCATATAGTGATCCTGGGCTGCGGTTTAGCACAGTTGGTAGAGCGCTGCTCTGTACTCTCTGAGGCCCTGGTTTGATCCCCAGCACAGCAAAAATGGGAGAAGGACCTGGCAGCCCACTCCCTAAGCAATCCCGAAACAATCAGTCATTAGAAACCCTATGAATAGAAGAGAAGCACTAACATAGTGCTGGGCATGGCATGGTATTGGAGAATGTTTCACTCTGTTGTACATAAGGTTGCTATGAGTGGGACTCAACTCAATAGTACCTAACAACAACAGTGATCCTACAACTACCACCATCACCAAAACCAGATTAGTAAGCAAGCAAAAACTGAAACAATCAGTCCTGCCTGGTCTATCTTGGTTGTAGTAAGACCTAGATGCAAAAGTGTCCTTTGCAGCCATGTGGCTTGAGCATTCTGGGTTGGAACAGTTGAATGTGGGGTTCACAGCCTGCAAAGGCCCCTCCTGCCCTAGAGACCACCCCTGGCTCTGTCTTCATGTCAACTCTGAGGAAGCCTCGCAGGATCCTTTTTACTGCTGGGGAAACTGAGGCTTGAGGAAGTACAGTCCCTTGCTGAGCTGAAAAACACCCTGTGTGGTTTGAGTCCTTGGGTACAGGGGGACAGAGGTATTATTAGTTATCTACTGCTGTGAGGCAAAGGGTCCCAGAGGCCATCTGACTCCAGCAAACATCGATTACCTCACAGTCCTGAAGGCCAGGTCCCAGGTGTGGCTTCCCAGGCCGTTCCAGGGCCTGTTTTTCATGAGGTTCTCTGTCCAGTTGTGGGTGGGGGCTGTGGTCATGCCTGGGAGAGGATCCATTTCTGGGACGACTCTTCATCACTGGCAACCAGAGCCCTCACCATGTGGGCCATAGGCTACGTAGTGTCCCCAGGACATTGCAGTTGGCATCTCCAGAGCCAGCAGCTGAGAGGGAGAAAGAGGCACCACAGTCTTTTATAACCTAATCTCGGAAGTGAGGTGCCCTCACTTCTGCCACATTCCATTGGTCCCATAGACCAACTCTTGGCACACTGTGGGAGGGGGCTACTCAGGGGACGAGGAGGAGGGACCATTGGGGACCATCCTGGAGACTGGTGACCATGGGCAGCTCCTGGAAGAGGCTTCTTCAGAAAGCTGTCCCCTGGGTGGGAGGGTAGGAGCACCCACCTGGGTGAGGCCAGCCGTACAGTGGGAGGAACCATGGAGAGTGGGAGGAGGGAAGAGGGGTGGGGCTGGGTCTCCAAAGCGCTTCCCCAGCTTGGGCTCCTGCTCCAGCCTTAAGAATCATGGACAGGTCGTTGCACTTCATGGGCCTCAGCATCCTCCATCCAGAGCCAATGGTGACTTGACTGCCTTCCCCCTTCCCTCCTCTCAGGGATGTCGTGATCCATGGGCAGGGTACTTGGGGGTCAGAGGGCACTGTCCATGCCATAATGACTGGCTGTGCAATAGTTCCTCCTTGATTACTTGCTGGTCAGCCAGTTGCTCCTTTTTTGAACACATGCATTGAATTGTTGTTACTAAATGCCATCAAGTCGGGTCTGATTCGTAGCAACCCTATGTACAGCAGAATGAAACACTCCTGGATTCTGTGCCAGGCACACAATCTTATTTATGTTTAAGCCCATTGTTGTAGCCATTGTGTCAGTCCATCTAGTGGAGGATTTTCCTTTTTTTCATTGACCTGCCACTCTCACAAACGTGATGTCCTTTTCCAGGGACTGGTCCCTCCTGACAACATGTTCAACATATGTAAGACACAGTCTAGCCATTCTTGCTTCCAAGGAGCACTCTGGTTACACTTCTTCTAGGACAGATCTGTGGGTTCTTTTAGCAGTCCATGGTATATTCAATATTCGTCTCCAGCACCATAATTCAAAAGCATCAGTTCTTACTACATACCAAATCTTTTGCAAAACACAACACACACATTGTATGAAGGTTTCCTGTAATAGACGCTGAAAGGTTGGTAATAACATCAGCTCCATTTTGCAGATGGGGAACTGAGGCAGAGAGAGTTAAGTACATTGCCCAAAGCTCCAAAGGACTTACACCCAGATCAGCCTGGCTCCAAAGCCTGTGTTCTTGCCTCCAACATGGCATTGCCCCTGCGCATTCTCTTCCATGGGCACCAGGGCCGTCTAGCAGGGAGCGCAATAGCCTGGACCTGGAAGGCACCTCCTGGGCCTCTGAGTCCTCCATTGCTCACTGAGGAGGAGGTGGAGGTGCAGTCCCAAGGTGGACACAGCTCCAGTCCTGGAGCGAGGGGCAGAGCCCACACCCATAGCCTTTGTGGACAGCCAGACCTGTGGTTTCCCACTTCCACCCCAGGTGCCTCCTAGCAGCTCATGCAAAAGCTCTTCTGCCACAGGAAAAGGCTGGCTTTACCTTAAGGCTGGGGCCAATTCCTAGCCAGAGAGAGGACTAGGAAGAGCCTGGGTGGTAGCATCGGCAGATCTGTGTTACAATGCCACTCCTCTGACATTGGTTGACAATTGCTGGCAATTGTTTCATATTTCTGAGCCTCAGTTTCCATATCTGTAGAAAGGGAAGATCACACTGGTTTCTAAATCAGAATAAGTAAAACATAAGAAGTACAATGGGAGAAGGGCCTGGCAATCCACTCCCAAGGCAATCCCGAAGCACTCAGCCATTGAAAACCCTATGAGGGTCACTCCGACTCGACTGCACCTAAACAACAACAACAACAAGAAGTACAAAGGCCTGGCAGGCATTGAGTGCCAACTCCTAACCACTTCTTTGTTTCCTTTAGTCCTTTTTGATCATGTGTAAAAATTCCAAGCTGCTCTGTGATAAGAATGCCCTTCTCCGAGCAGAAAAAGGGGCCCTCACTAAAGCCTGCCATGTTGTTTCCCCATGTGGCTCTTCAAAGCACGGGGGGTGGGGTGGGGGGGGGAGTTAAATGGTGGTGCCAGATCTGAAGCCCCCAGGCAAATGGGACCTTGAGACAGCAGGCTGTGTTTTGGCCAGTTGCTACTCTGGTGGGCCAGGGCAGGGTAGATCCTGCCATTTTTCTGGAATGGAAAAATCCTCAGGTCACTGGGCAGTGGCTGCTGCAGTATCGCTGGCTGCCTTAGTCACCGGGGGCAGGCCAGGAGGTGGTTGGCTTCCAGCAACAGAGGTCCCTTGGGGAACAGCGGCTTCTGTGCTGGCTGAACTGGGGGAAGGGGACGGGACAGCAGCTTGTCCACAGTACAGTTGGACAGGGTCCCTCTGGGTTGCTCTGGCTTGAGGTTTAGGGGAGACATCAGGCCCCTATGTCTTGACCGCTCAAAAATAGTTGGTCTCATAGAACAAAAACAAAGATCGAGTCTGTTCAGGTTAGAGCCAGCTCAGGTCAACCCTGGGCAAAGAGTGGGCGATTGAAGGGCCGCTGGGTCAGTCCTGGAAGGTCCTTTCCAATCCCAGATTACAGGACGCTAGAGAGCAAGTAGAGAAGTCTAGGGGCTCCACTGGCAAACCTGCCCGAGTTTCTTGGGGAGAAGCGGGGCCAAGAACCAAGACCCAGGTGGGTGATGGAAAGAGTACTGGACGGGAAGTCAGAGCTGTGGTGGGCCTTGGGGCTCTGGGCAAGCCGCTCCCCTCCAGGAGCCTCTGTTTCCCTCCTTATAAAATAAGAGGCACGTGTTCCTTTAGAGACTTTTCCAGCTCCAAAAGTCTGATTCCCTTCTGGGGTTTTTGCCTCATCCCTCATAGTCTGGAGAACCGCCAGGGAGCAAATATTTATAGAGCCCTTGGCGTCTTGTCAGGTGAGGCAGGAGAAAAATAAGTCATTTCAAGGCCAGCCTCTGGCCTCCTGGAGCTTGCCAAGGACACTCAGATATACATACGCACACGCACAGAGCAGCCGTCTGTCCCCAGTGGCAGGTATTCATCTGTGGAGGTCCACAGGAAGAGTGATCTAGGAGTCCGTGTAGAATTGGAGCCAGGCCCTGCAACATGGGAAGGTTAGGAGAAGGGAGCAGGATGTCCCATGCAGGGCAAGTGATAGTTAGGGCTCACATGTACAGTGGTACAGGGTGTGCACTGCGTAACTCCAGGGGACATCAATGACCTTGTCGTCCGTGTGACTCTATTCCCCACGTGTAGCCTGCACAGCCTTAGGCAAAAGCCCCGGGAAAAGTGTTGGAGCAGGTGAATGATGTCTGCCACCGGTGCAGGAGTGGGGATAGGAGTCGCTGGGCTGCCTACTTGGCCCCCTGGCCTGGGACGGAGCTCTAGTCCCCTGGCCTTGGCCCACCAGCTCTGCTGATTCTCTGAACAAGGCTCTAACTGTTCATGACCAGAGTGCAGTCAGTGATGTCAGGCTCAGAGGTTTCCTCCCGTGCTGTGTGGGACACTGGACAGTCAGCGAAATCCTCCCTGCCTCAGTTGTTGTTGTTGTTAGGTGCCGTCGAGTCGGTATCCAACTCATAGCGACCCTCATAGGGTTTTCAATGGCTGACTGTTTCAGGATTGCATTGGGTGTCCTCCTTAAAAATGGGCATCGTAATTTAGTTCAGTTGGTAGAGCACCGCTCTGCAGTCTCTGAGGTCCTGGGTTCGATTCCCAGCACCGCAAAAATGGAAGAAGGATATGGCAATCCACTCCCAAGGCAATCCCGAAACAGTCATTGAAAACCCTATGAGGGTCACTATGAGTCAGACATGACTCGATGGCACCTACTGACCCTACTTCTGGAAAGGTAGATCCCACCTCCCATAGTTCCATGGCCTCCCAGGATAGCACCACTTTCTGGAGACCAAACATCTACACATAAGACCTTTGTGAGACATTCAAACCATGACACCTCCTCTTAAAATCAAATAATTTTCCAGCCCTAAATCTCAATTGTTGGGGGGTTGAGAAACTCTGAGTAGCACAGTGCCAAGAACATAGTAAGTACTCATTAAATTTGTAATATATGAACAGGGTCTGGCACATGGTAGTTTCTCAATAAATAATTTTAAAATGTGCTGGGCATGGTAGCACATGCCTGTAACCCCAGCAACTTGGGGAAGCAGAGGAAGGAAGATCACAGGTTGAAGGCCAGAGGCAGCCTATGTAACTTAGTAAGACCCTGTGTCAATTTAGAAAATAATTTTAAAAAAGGGGGCTTAGAGTGTAGCTCTAACAACAACAAGAACTACTGCGCTGGTGGGTTGGAGAGGAGATGAGAGCTGATCACGTAGGCGAAGGCTCAGCCCTGGGCTGGACACGTGACGCATGTTCTGGTGACTGATGTGGGGGAGAGAGGATGGGTGGAGTGGTTCCCGGAAGCTTCTGGGCCCTGGGGCAGGAGATGTGGGGTGAGCGGCTTGTGGTTCAGTGGGGGATGAGCCATGGTCCAATACTAATGATTGGGCCATAAATTATAATATGACATGAGTCCCAGGGCACCAGCGAGGCTCCCGGGAGGACTGACATAGGAAAACATCTTGTGAAAGCACTGGAGCCAGGGACCCATGGGACTGGAGTTCTCTCTGTCACCCAGCAGGGACCGTGCAGTACTCCTTGCATCCCGGCCCCCACTGGGAGGAGGAGCTTCATGGTGGCTGGGCCCCTTGGCCACCTGGGCCCTGGTTAAGGAGATTGAAGCTGCAGGTACGCGGGAGAGCAGAGCATCCCGGGCTACAGCACAACTCCAGGCAGATGGCTCTGCCAGACTGGGGTGGGAACTCGGCCAGGAGGTGCCTGCTGGCCAGTCTGCAACTCTGCCTGCTCACGCCAGCTGTGCAGATTCTGGGCTGAGCTGTAGGGGGCCCGAATTGCTGCAGCACCACCCAGGTGGGCCCTCCTCGCCCTGGGCTACTGTCTGCAGCTGGCCCTTGTGGATGGAAGTGTCTCCCACAGACTTGAACTCAGCGGGGGCTCCACTCCCTCTTCCCTTGGCATGTGCAACCAGAGGCTGAGCGGCGTTAGCCTCTGGCCTGGTGGGGGGCACCATGACCCTCGGCAATCATTTTAGATGAGTTCTTAGGCCAGGATGATAATAATAATAAATAATTATTATTCATTTTTAAAAAACAATAGAGCTGTGTATGGTGGCACATGACTTGTAATCCCAGCGACTCAGGAGCCTGAGGCAGGAGGATGGCAAGTTTGAGGCAAGAGGCCGCCTGTATAACTTAGGGAGATCCAGTCTGAAAATAAAAAGTAAAGAATGGGCTGAGGGTGTGGCTCAGAGGTAGAATGCCTGCCAAAGCCTGTGTGAGGCCCTGGGTTCAACCTCCAGTGACACAAAAGTAAATAAATTAATTAATAAATTAAAGAGCTTTTTGTCACTCACATATAAAATTCACCCTTAAAAAGTATACAATTCATGGATGGAACTAGAGATCAGCATTATAAGTGAATTAAGACAGATCCAGGAAGATAAACATCACACGTTTTCCCTCCTATGTGGATGTTAGACTTCAATATATTATTAAAACATATAGATCATGAAAGCAGGCAGGATTTAAGTAGGGAAAGATAATGGACTAAAGAAAAGGGGAGGAGGTAAGAAGAAGGTAAGAAGGAAGGGTAATGGGAGAAAAAAAATATATCACATATGTTGCCCTTATCGCAAAATTGGGATGTACATATATAGATAGATATACTCACAAAAAAGACATACAAATAGAAAGGAAGCCATTGGTAGGGAGAGAGTGGATGAGGAGGCGGGTCATGAGAGGGTAAGGTGGCAGTTAATGTGAGCAATGTACAATGAAAATGCATGTATGGAAATGTCATAATGAGACCTATTAAGTGGTACATTAAAATTACTAATAAAAAAGAATATTAAAAAAAACATGGCCATAAAAAATGTATACAATTCAGCCAGGCATGGTGGTGCATGCCTGTAATCTCAGCACTTGGGAGGCTCAGGCAGGAAGATCACAAGATCAAGGCCAGCATGGGATATATAGGAAAATCCTGTCTCAACCCTACCCCCTGCCCACTGATATAATTCAATGGGTTTCAAGTACACTCACAAAGGTGCTGTATCATCACAATTATCCAATTCCAGAACATTTTCATCAGTATGGGTACTAAAAGTAAACTGGTACCCATTAATGATCAGTCTGTTTCCCCACTGCCTGAGCCTCTTGTGACCACTAATCTACTTTATGTCTCTATGAATTTGAGTCTTCTAGGCATTTTTGGTGCTGGGGATGAATATTGAATATAACATGGACTGCAAAAAGAACCAACAGATCTGTCCTAGAAGAAGTACAATCAGTGCTCCTTGGAAAAAAGGATGGCTAGAGTACATCTTACATATTTTGGATGTATTGTCAGGGGAGATCAATCCCTGAAGAAGGACATCATGTTTTGGAGAGTGGTGAGTCAATGAAAAAAAGGAAGACTCTCAACTAGATGGATTGACACAGTCACCGCAACAATGGGCTTAAACATAAAAAAGATCTTGTGCATGACACAATGTCAGGGAATGCTTTGTTCTGTTGTGCATAGGGTCACCATGAGTTGGACCTGACTCAACAGCACCTAACAACAGGCATTTCACACAAGTGAAGTCACAGAATATGTGGCCTCTTATGACTGGGCTCTTTCACTTAGCATAATGTTTTCAAGGTTTACACATGTTGTGGCATGTATCAGTACTTAATTCCTTTATATTATTGAACAATATTCCATTTTATGGACATAGCACATTTTTTATCTATTCATTAGTTGACAGACTGGATTGTTCCTACTTTTGGTCTATTACTTACAGTAAATGTTATGGACATTTGTGTACAAGTTTTTGTCTACATATTTGTTTTACATTCTCTTGTGATAGTTCCTGTTTCTCCATATCCTTGCCAGTTATTTGGTATTGCCTGTCATCCACCTCCCATTTTTTGGAGGTGAGGGGTGTCTTGGTATGTCACCCAGGCTAACCTTGAACTTGTGATTCTTCTGCCTCATCCTCTCAAGTATCTGGGATTACTGGTGTAATTGCCAGGCTTGACTGTCATTTTTATTCTAGCCATCCTAATGAGTGTTAAGTGGTTTCTTCTTGTGGTTTTTTTGTTTTGTTCTGTGGTACTGGGATTGGAGCTAGAGCCTTGTGCACATGCTGCTACATAGTGAGACTGTTACAAAAAAAGTAAAAGGTGATCTTGTGACTTTTGTCCTTTATTCTATTTATACATGATTGATTTGGGGACATTAGCACAATCTTGCATCCTGGGTAAATCCCACATGGTTTGGGCATGAAATCTTTTTTATATGTTGCTTAAGTTTGCTAGTATTTTGTTAAGGATTTTTGTGTCCCTGTTCCTTAGGGATGTTGGTCTGTAGTTTTCTTTTCATGTGATCTCTACTTTTGATATCAGGATAGTGCAGGTTTTATGGAATGAGTTGAGAAGTATTCCCTCTTCTCCTGTTTTTTTGGAAGAGATTGTGTTGATTCTTCTTTAAACGTTTAGTAGAGTGCACCAGTGAAGCCATCTGGGCCCGAACTTTACTTCGTGATAAGGTTTCTTGATTACTATTTCAATGTCTTTACTTATAGGTCTATTCATATTTTCTATTTATTCTTGAGTCAATTTAATTTAGTTTGTGTCTTTCTTGGAATTTGTCCATTTACTGTAATTTATTTAATTTTTGGCACCAACAGTCTATAGTATTCCCTTATAATCTTTTTTTATTTTTGTAAGACTGGTACTTACTGTCCCCTCTTTCATTTCTGGTTTTATAATTTGAATCTTTTATTTTTCTGGATCAGTCTAGCTAAAGGTTTTTCAATTTTTTTGCCTTCGAAAGAATCAGCTTTTGGTTTTGTTGATCTTTCTCCATTTTTTTTTTTTTGTTGTTCTCTAATTATTTCTATTCTAATTTTACTATTTCCTTCCTCTAGCTTGCTTTGGATCTAGTTTGGTTTTCTTTTTCTAATTTCCTCAGGTAAAAAGTTAGGTTATTCTCCTCTTCCTTCTTCTCTTCCTCCTTCTTCAATATAATTATTTGCAGCTATTAATTTCTCTCCAAACACTGATTTACCTGTATCTTATAAGTTCAGTATGTTGTATTTGCATTTTTATTTATCTCAAAGCATTTCTACTCTTCCATGGGATTTCTTCTTAATCCACTATTTACTTGTTGTTGTTGTTAGGTGCTTTGAAGTTGGGTCCAACCCATAGTGATCCTATTGTACAACAGAATGAAACATTTCCTGACACTGTTCCATGCCCAGCACTATGTCACTGCTTCTCTGCTATTCATAGGGATTGCAGCGGATGAGTGTTTTCAGATTGTTTCAGGAGTGGGTTGCTAGGTCCTTCTCCCGTTTTTGTGGTACTAGGAATCAAACCCGGGGCCTCAGAAAGTGCAGAGCAGCACTCTACCAATTAAGCTAAACTCCAGCCCCACTAGTTATTTGTTGTTGTTGTTGTTGTTGTTGTTGTTGTTGTTTGGCGCCATTGAGTTGGGTCCAACTCGTAGAAGCCCTATGTACAACAGAGCAAAACACTCTCCAACACTGTGCCATGCCCAGCCTTATTGTCAGTGCTTCTCTGCTATTCAGAGTTTTCAATGACAGATTGTTTCAGAGTGGATTTCTAGGTCCTTCTCCCTAGACTATAGCACCTGGTATTCCCAGGTGGTCTCCCATCCAAGGACTAACCAGGCTGAACCTGCTCAGCTTCTGAGATCAGGTGGGATTGGATGCTAGGGTGTGATGGCTGCAGACACTAGTTATTTAAGAGTATATTATTTAGTTTCCACATATTTGTAGATTTCTAAAACTTCCTGTTGTTATTATGATGGTTGATTCTGTGTGTCAACTTGACTGGGGCAAGGGGGACCCAGATTATACATTATTACTGGGAGTGTCTGTTGAGAGTGTTTCCAGATGAGACTGGCATTTCAATCAGTGGACTCAGTAGATTGTCCTCCCCAGTGCGGGTGGGCACCATCTAATATATTGAAGGCCTTATAACAACAACAACAACAACAACAACAACAACAACAACAACAACAATAATATACACATATGTGTGTGTATGTGAGTATACAATGTATACTATTTGTTCTGTTTCTCTGGAGAATTCTAATAACATACATGGTTTATAATTTTATTTTTTGTGGTCAGAGAACATACTTTGTATGACTTCAATTCTTTTAAATCTATTGAGACTTGTTTTATGGAATCCTGTAAAATGTTCTGTATGTACTTGAGAAGAATGAATATTTCTGCTATTGCTGGTTAGAGAAGTCTATGGATGTCTGCTAGTTCTAGTGAGGTTTTTTTTTTTTTTTTTTTTTTTGGTACTATGGGTTGAAACAAGGGCCTCGCGCCTGCATGCTCTGCAAGTGCTGGACCACTGAGCTGCACCCTCAGTCCATTTTTTTAGTTTTTGAGACAGGGTCTCGCTAAATTACGCAGACTGCCTCTGGTCTCGAACTTGCGATCCTCCCGCCTCCGCCTCCCAAGCCGCTGGGATTACAGGCATGTGCCACCGCACCCGGCCAGTTCTAGTGAGTTTATATGTTGTTCAAGTGTTCTAGTCCATTGCTGAGGATCTGCCTAGTCATTATATCCACTATAGGAAGTAGGGTATTGACTTTCCAGCTATTATTGTCAAAGTGTCTATTTCTCCCTTTGGAGAAGTGATTGGATGATGAGAGCGCTGCTTTCTTCAATGGATTAATTCACTTATGGATCATAATTTGATGGCATTTTTGGAGGTGATGGAAACTTTTGGAGGTGATGGAAACTTTTGGAGGTGACGGCCTAGCTGGAGGAAGTGGCGGAAACTTTTGGAGAAGGGGCCTGGTTGGAAGACACAGGTCCCTGAGGGCATGTCCTTGAAGGCTATATCTTTCCCCTCTCTGTGGGGGTCTCTTTGCTTCCTGACCACGATGAGATGAGGTGAGCAACACTGCTCCACTGGCCCCTTCTGTCTCCTGGGACCCTCCTGGCCCTCAGACCCTGGACTGCAGAGCTGTCCTCTGCTTCCTGCTTCTCAGGGTCCCAGGCATCAGGAAGTCAAGCTCTCTTCCCCTCCCACCCCCTCTCACTTCTCCAGGCCCCAGAAGGGCTGCCGACTTCCAGCTATTTTTATCCCAGGAGCTTTCTCAAGGGGAGAGGAGCCTGAGTCCCTGAGCCAAGGCGCAGGGCTGGGTCCCAGTGGAAAACCTCCTCTCATGGGGAAAGAATCCACTGGACTTTTTTTTCGGGTGCTGGCCTGGAGCCTTCAATTTTTGTATGTTTCTTGCTGATTTATTGGGGTTTTAGTTGTTGATTTGTTGATATTTTTTCTTTTCTTTTCTTTCAAAAATAGGAATAAAGTCAACACTGAATTATGAATCAGGCCTGGATATAAACCCTCCTGCAGGGGGTGATCAGTCCGGGGCTTGGGTTTTTAAAAATCTCTGTCTTGTATGTGTCAATAGCAGGATGGAAAAAACTCTGGTGTAATGGAAAAGTGGCTGGCTGGTGTGGCGTGGGAGTCGGAATAACGTGGACTGAACAGCTGCTCATGAGACTCCATGCTCTATGCTGCAGGTGCCCTGATGAGGGACAGACACTGGGTGTCCTAGTTTTATATATGGGGGAACTGAGTTTCAGAGAGGCTAAGCAACTTGCCCAAGGCATCCCAGGAGCTATGGAAAGGCCGGGATTTACACCTAGGATTTGGGAAGAACACAGGTAGCTGTGTGACTCAGGACAGACTACTTCATCCATCTGACACGTGTGTCCTTGCCTGCCACATAGGAATTGTAATGCTTGTCTTAGGGACAAGTGAGAGGATTCAGTGAGATTATGTGTGCAAGGGCTTGGGACAGAGAAGGCAGGCCAGTGAGTCACCTTGTCACCTTGCCTCCTGCCATTCCTTCCATGGAAATCCGGGACGGTGTCAGTTCCTGAGAGCCATGTGTCTGCCCAGAGTGTCTGTGGAGGATCCTGTGCCTGTTTTTCTGGTCCTGGGAGTTTTCCTTCCTGGTGGCCTTAGAACTTTTGAGTTCTGGATGGCAGGGATATTTGAAGATGGCAGTTTTTCCCGGGAGGAAGAATGTCTGCAGAAAACCAAAGGGAAGCCTGGGTGCAGGGTCTCTGCCTTCCCACCACGTGAGGTTAGAAATGCAGTGTATTTCAAATGGGCTAGATTATTCATGTAATACTACTGACAATGTAAAAAGGTAGATCACTACAGAAAAAGGTTAGGACCTAAATCATAATTGGGATGCAAGGGTTTATAGAAAAATAATTCCACAAAAAGATATGCAAGTAGAAGAGAGGTCTTGGTGAGGGGGTGGGAGAGGGGGGAGGATGGGCACAAGAGGGTAAGGGGGAACTTATCTGTGCAATGTACAATGAAATGCAAATTTCACAATGAAATGCATGTCAAAATGAAACACATTAAGTTGTACATTAAAAATTTCCAATAAAAAAAAAAGAAATGCAATGTATTTATAGGAGGAAATGTGTGGATGTTGAAAGGGAGGGAGGTGGGGGAGCCTTCAGACTAGGTGACCCCAGGAGAGAAGACAGTAGGTGCTGGGTAGGAAGAGCCTCACATGGCCACAGAATCCCAGGTTCGTCAGGCAATGGGGAGTCTATACCTCACTGCACTCAGTCCCTGGCTGGGGCAGCCCTGGGCAGTGTGGTCTCAGAGAGAATGCAGTGGTGACTTGGGGACAATAGCTGGGCTGTCAGTTAAGCTCCCTCCAGCAGGAGGCCCAAGGGGTGGGTGTGTGGTTCACTGGGTGGGCTTGGGAAACTCCCTGGAGCTCTCTGAACCTCAGATTCAGCAGAATAATCATGTCTGGGCCTGGGAGTTGGTATTGGTTGTCTGTATCTGTATGACAAAGCAGCCCCAAACTCAGTGGCTTAAGATAGCAATGATTTGTTATTTCCCATAGGTCTGAGAGCCAATAAGGCTCTGCCGGGTGGTTCTTCTGCTTCACTTGGTATCGCCAGGACTCACATCATTGCATCTGATGGGCACTCCACAGGGGCTGGAATGTTCCAGATACCTCTCCTTCTCCAAGTCTCTCACATGCCCTGTCACCACCCTGTAATCTACACTGAGCTTTCCGGGGTGGCTTGTGGCTGGTAAGGGCACACATTCAAGAGGCCCATCCCACGGAGCTGAGCAGTGCTGCCTCGTGTGTGACTAGTGGCGGTAGGTCCCATGGCCAAGCCTAGAGCCAGGGTGCACAGGCACGAGTCCCAGAAGGCATCATGCACTGTGGGCTACCGTGTTACAGGTTGAGAGGATGAAGTGGTAACGTTGCTAAGTGCTCCCCGGTGTTTGCTGTGCCTCAACAGATGTGCCCTACAGATGGCGGCTGGGCGTGATGAGATTGCTCCCTGAAGGGGTTTGGGGGTTGACGGAACTGTCTCTGGCTCAGGATAACATGGCAGAGTGGGCTGGGGCTGGGGACCAGGGGCATACATGGGCCCTGGCCCTGCCCAAGAATTCCTAGGAAGAAGGGAGCGGGGGAGACCAGGTTCCGAGGGTTTGGGCCTGGGGGAAGACCTAGGTGGACAGAAGGCAATAGGTCAGAGGCAGCCTCTGTGGGGTTAAGGAGACCTCTGCCCGGAAGTTCCCATTGGGAAGGAGCTCGCAAACATGGTGTGATGGGAGAGAAGGTCCTGGGACAACTCTCAAGTCCTCGGTAGCCAGAGAGATGCAAGGTAAAGGCGTCTCTGCAGAGGGAACTCTGGCCTCCTAGGTGAGAGGGAGGGCAGTCAGCAGCGTTCCTTCCAGAATGTTCCTGGCCACGGCTTCCGTCTCAGGCCACTGGCCAGCACACAGTTAAGCAGGGCTGAAAGGGAAATGGTTGAAAGAAGGAAAGTTTAAGCAGGGTGGAGGAATCGTCTGGTGGAGGGAAGGACCAGATTTGGAAGGGTGAGGCCCAAATTTATATTCATCCTTGTGCATAAGCTCCCAAGCCCTCCTCCTGCACCCACTCTGCAGATGGGAAAACTGATACCCAGAGATGCTCAGTAACTTGCCTACAGCCATGCAGCTTGTAAGTGGCTGAGCCAGGACTTGAACTTGAGCCTTGAACCCTACACTCTTGATAACTCTATATCTGACCCCAACACGCCACCCCACAGAGAGACAGAACTATCTCAAGGAATCCTGGCAAACAGGCCTTGACAGCCAGCAGCCGAGCTCAGGGTCTGCCAAAGCAGATTCCCCCCATCCCCAGGGAGCCAGGGCCCCCCAGTCACCCGCTGCTGCTGGCTCCTGCTTCCTCACCCCAGCACAACTGGGGCTGAGGTCATTTGGTCTCTCTCCCAGCACCAGGAGGGGGGGCCCTTGGCTTTGAAGTGGGGGTGATATGTAGATAACATCCACGGAAAATGAAACCAAATCCTCTTCTTTGTGCCCAAGCAATGTACCAAGCTCTAGGCAAGGAGGACGTGGGTGGCTGGAACGCTCGCTCCTCTTTGCCTGCAGGGGCAGGAAGACCTGGGGGGAAAGCAAGGAGAAAGAGCCTGGAGAAGACTGGCTTCCCCAGCCGAGCGGAGCTGAGCCGCAGCTCTGGCGAAGGGAACGGCTTATTCATATTTGAAGAGGTATTGGACGCTGGCTGCATGCTAAGTGCTGGAAGGGAGGGAGGCGCAGCCGTCAAAATAAATCCCCGCAGAGTAATGGGATAGAGGAAGGAGCCTGAGAAAAAGGCTCTGGTGGGAGGGAAGGGGAGGAAGGGAGGAAAGGGAGGGAAGGGAGGGAGCAGGAGGGGCAGTGAACTGAGTGGTATGGTGTTCGCCTCCTCCGCAGACCCACTTTGTTCACCTTGGAATATGGTTCTCAGCCTCTGGGGACGTCTCATGAAAGCCAGTCCTTACTTATTCCTCTAACAACAAATGGACGAGCAGAGGAAATTTAGGGTGAGGTGAGAGGCTTCCTGAGTCCCTTCAGAAGTTCCTCTAGGAGAGTGGCCCACCCCTGGGGCTGGCTCAGTGGGCATCTGGTGCTGTAACTTTTGTGGTAATTCCAGCATGGCCCTTCACTGGGAATTTTGCCCCAGGGCTTGGGGAGCCCACCTCCCCCATGAAGACCTTAGAGCAAAGGTATTCTGCTCTAGCAAGGAGAGCAAGGAATCCAAGCAAGGAAATGGACTTCACAGAACTCTAGGCATCCTGACTGGTTGGGGGCCCCTGGCCAGCAATCCAGTGCAGTGAGTAAGGCATGGGACAGCTCTAAGAGACCTGGGCTGCCTTCTTACTGTGCTCAGAATAAAAGCCAGTCTTTTTTTTTTTTTTTTTTTTTTTTGCTGTACTGCGGGTTGAACCTAGGTCCATGCGCTTGCATGCTTTGCAGGTGCTGGACCACTGAGCTGCACTCCCAGCCCATTTTTTTTTTTACTTTTTGAGACAGGGTCTCACTAAGTTACACAGACTGCCTCTGGTCTTGAACTTGGCTATCCTCCTGCCTCCGCCTCCCGAGCCGCTAGGATTACAGGTGTGCATCACTGCGCCGGCTAAAAGTCAGTCTTTATCCAGGGTTGCAAAACCTTACAGGATCAATTCCTCAAATACAACAAATGGACACGCTTGTATCAGGGCCTTTGCACTTGGGGCTCCTCTGCCTGGAAGACCGTTCCATAGTAGATCCACGTGGGCAGCTCCTCCACTGCCTAAGTCCCTATCCAAATAGTGCCCTCTCACTCTCAGTCCCCTACCCACTTGAGTTTTCTTTACTGCACCTATCCAGTGACCTTACATTTATTTCTATATGCTGTTCCTTTTCTGTCACCTGCTTTAGGAGGTAAGTTGCAAGAGCGTTACATCTGTTTGCTGCCTTCCTTTTGTGGGCACTTAGAATGGTGTGGTGCACATGGCAATTTCTCAATAAATGTGAATGAATAATGCTAATTTACTCTTCTCTGTTGTCCAACAGGATGCAGATGTCGTTGTTTGCAAATTGGGTTAACATTTCCCTGGAAACAGACAGCTGCTTTTGGGATCTATTTGCTCATGTAAACACTAAACAAGTAAACAAGAAGCAGCTACTTGGCACCTACTGTATGCTTAGCCCCATCAGCCTGGGGGAAGAATGGGCAAAGTAAAGGGTTAGTTCTTCTTTTTGGGATCTTCATGGCCTGGTGGAGCCTGAGGTCTCCCAAAACCAAGGAGGACAGCTGGAGCGGCAGAGGGACCACAGTCAGCAGGGGCTTGCTGGGGAAGGGGACATTTTGAGTGCCCTTTGAAGAACAGGCCCTGCAGGGAGAGTGGCTTAAGGAAGACTGTTCTCCAGGGGCAGCTGGGTCCTCTCTGGTGGCCAGCGCCCCCAGCCTCAGTTCATTGCCGTCCCTTACAGAGGTGGGTCAGGGGACCATTTGCAGGCTCTTGCCACCTGCCTCGACCTCCACACCTGCCAGGCTCCTCTCTTGGAAGTGACTGGCCAATGGCTACTTAAAAGCCCACAGAGCTGAAAGCAAGGCAGCCAAGGTTCTACCATTGGGGCCGCGGGGGTGAAAAGGGGGTTCGCGGGTACGCTTGTGGGAACTGAGGCAGCTGGTCAGGCTCCGTGTGGGAGGAATCCCCCACCCTTCTCCCACCTTTCAACCCAAGGGCCTTCTGCATCCGGCCAAGCCAGACCCTGGAATTTTGTTTTTGGAGCAGAGACGCCAAAACCCAAAAGAGGGCAGGGGAGAGGGAACAACAGCGTTTGCTGGATCTGGATTCTAATCCTATCAGGGATGTTTTCTAGGTGTGCGACCTTGACCAAGGCACCCGACCTCTCCCAAGACCCATCTGCGAACCAGAGGTCCCAAGCGATTCCAACAACCAATGAGGGGCTGGGAGCAGGCGGGGCTGGAGATGCCTTGGCCAAGACAGATGCGCCTGGCACGACGGAGTCTGGAGTCTCGCAGTCGGCGTGAATACCTGTCTCCCAGCCCCGCCGTGGTCACGCACCCGCCGAGGGGGCGCCGGCTGCTCCCTGAGGGAGGTGACCTGGCATCGCGGCCTTTCCTTTATTCCTTTCAACAGCTACTGCTCTGCCTCTGCACAGTTGGCTGCCGAGTTCCGCCAGTCAAGAAAACGAGGGTTTAGCGACCCCTCTCGGCAAATCCATGTTACAGCTGCCATGGTCTGAGGCGGTGTCCACAGGAGGAAGCCCCAGGCAGCCCCAAGTGCGGAAAATGTGGCAGGTTGTGGACAACAAGAATTTTCTTCTGCGAAAGTCTTCATACTATTGCTGCCAGCATCCACCAAGGGCCAAAACTGGTTGATTCCTTTATTCTCATCTTCAGTCACTATTCAATATTATTTACAAATGAGTAGTCAACAAATGCCTGCAGCCATAGCCCTGTGGCATCCAATCCCTTCAGATCTTGGAAGCTAAGTAGGGTCAGGCCTGATTAGTACTTGGATGGGAGACTGTCTGGGAACACCAGGTGCTGTAGGCTTGGGAGAAGGACCTGGCAACCCACTCCCAAAAATCAATCTGCCATTGAAAACCCTATGAACAGCAGAGAAGCCCTGACAATAGTGTTTCAATTGTTGTACAGAGGGTCGCTATGAGTCGGATACCGACTCGACAGCACCTAAAAACAAGTCAACAAACATTAACCAAGAACCCCTTCTGTGCACAGACCAGAGAAGGCACAGGCCAGAGAAGTCTTCCCAATGGGGGTACCTACCCTTTGGATGATTGCAGTGGTATCCAAACATCCCTCCATCCACCCTGTCATTCATGAATCCATTCATTCATTCACAAAAATTGGTATCTCAGCTTCTGTGACTGTAACAAATACCCTGGATAGCCAGCTTTACAAAGAGGAAAGGACTATTTTGGCTCATGGTTTCAGAGGTTTCAGTCCCAGCTTGGTTACTCCCATTGCTTTGGGGCCTGTGGTGAGACAGCACATCATGCTGAGGAGCCCATGGTGGAACAAAGCTGCTCATGGCAGTCAGGAAGCCAAAGAGAGAGAGCAGAAGAGACCAAGGGCTCAGGCTCCTTTTCAGGGCACATCCCTAATAGCCTCAGACATCTCACCAGGACCCACCTCTTAAAGTCTCACCACCTCCCCATAGCACCATTCTGGGGAACAAGGCTTTGTTTGTTTGAGACAGAGTCTCACTAAGTAGCTCATGCTGGCCTTGAACTCTCGATCTTCCTGCCTCTACCTCCCAAATGCTAGCCTTACAGGTATGTGCCACTATGCCTAGTAATGAGCCTGTAGTACCTGGGCTAGATTCAATCTATAGCTGTTATGGGTCTCTGTGGGCCAGACCTACCATATGCCTGTGAGCTTCTGGTGCTGTGGAGGCTTGTGTGTTGCTGTGGTGCTGAAAGCTATGACCCCAGTATATCAGATACCAGCAGGGCCACCCATGGTAGACAGGTTCCAGCTGAGCTTCCAGACTAAGACAGATGAGAGAGAAGGACCCATAGCCCATTCCTGAAACAATTAGCCACTGAAAACCCTATGAATAGCAGAGAAACACTGTTAAATATAGTGCCAGAAAATGAGCTCCCCAGGCTGGAAGGCATCCAAAAGACGACTGGGGAAGAGTTACCTCCTCAAAATAGAGTCGACCTTCATGATGGGAACGCAGCAAAGCCCCTGGGACCTCCATCTGCTGATGTGGCACAACTCAAAATGAGAAGAAATGCGGTGGCTGCAACAATGGGCTCAAACAAACAAACAAAAAGATTGTGTGACACAGTGTTGCATAGTGTTTTGTTCTGCTGTGCATAGGGTCGCTATGAGCTGGACCTGACTCTGTAGCACCTAATAACAACAACAACATGGGCCAGACACCCTTCTTTCCATGAGTATTGGTAAACAAAACATTTGACGGCTCCTGGCCTCATGGAGTTTATATTCTAGATAGGGAGACTGAAAACAAACAATACATAGAATAGCTGAGTAAGTCAGGTAGTTTGTTTGGGGACTAGTGCTATAAAAAGGGGGCGGGGAGAATGGAGGAAAAGCTGCGCTGTGGTGAAGGTGAGGGGCTCACTGTAGAATTTCACGCGTGGTCACAGCAGTCCCCTGGAGAAGGTGAGAGCTGAGCAGATTTGAAGGAGGCGAGGGAGGGAGCCAAGCAGGTACCTGGGAAAAGCACAGTCCGTGCAGTGGACTCGAGCCACAGCCGAGGCCCTGAAGCACTGTCTGCCTAGTGTGTTTTATACTACAGACATGCACAAAGAACATGGGAACATAATGCATGGGTCCTGAGTCTTCCTGAGGAGTCAAGAGGAAGTTTCCTTAGAGGAGGTGACAAATGAGCTTAGATTTGCAGGATAGCAGGAGTCCACGGAGTGGGTAAGGCTATGAGTGGGCTTTCCAAGCATGTGCAAAGGCCCGGAGGAAGGAGATGGTACTGTGCTGGGGGATTTCAGGGAGCTAAAGTTTTGGGGCTGTTGGAGGCTGGGGTGAGAGGGGAGAGTTGTACAAGGCACGAGGCTCTGACTGATTACCTTGTCTGACTTATGAGCCACATTAAAGGACTGGGATTCAGAGGCAGCCACTTGGCGGCTCCAGGGAAGAAATCAACTGGTGAAACCATTTTGCTTGGCAGGGCTTCCTTTTTGGTTTTGAGCTTGAATCCACGTGGGAGAGCAGCAGACTACACCTAGCCAGTAGCCTCCTGAGTCTTCCTCTTTGCCTTAAGTCCACTTTGCCCATTTTTATCATTGTGACCCTGCAGGTATTTGAATTTGCCACCTCTGTAAGGTAGAAGAGAAACACAGAGGCATCTCAAGCGAAGGAAAGGTGTGATCAGATTATTTTCATCAGAAGGCTTATTCTGGGGCCACTTGATGCCTCCATTTGCATAACACCAGGGTCAAACACTGTGCTTGGTACCTAACAGGTGCCTAGTGGGCCATTTTCAATTTCTTTCTTTCTTTCTTTAATGAATGGGAGATGAACAAATGACAGAAGAGAGGGACAGTCAGTGCAGACCCCGATGGGGATAAGTGAGGTGTTACCCTCTGGGATGAAGTGTCTGACCACAGCTAGTGCTCCCTGAGTGTAGGGTGTCCCAAGGCGTGTGTCTCCAAGAGTAGTCCAGAGTCACCTGCCATGTTTGTTTGTTTGTTTGTTTGTTTGTTTGTTTGCAATACTGGAGGTTTAACCCAGGGCCTTGCAAATGCTAGGCAAGTGTTCTACCACTGAGTTGCTCCCCCAACTCCTTTGTATTTTTGAGACAGGGTCTCAATAAGCTGCACAGGCTGCCTCTGGCCTCAAACTCGTGATCCTCCTGCCTCAGCCTCCCAAGTCACTGGGATTACAGGTGTGTGCCCATGCTATCTTTAAGATGCAGATTCCTGGGCCCAGTTGGAATCCTTAGTACAGAGGTGTGGAAACCCTGGGCTGTGGACGCATACCTTCCATATTTACATCTGGGCTTACAGCTGCTCCCCCTCACTCCCATTACCACCTGCCTCCTGTCAGATCAGCATCCCCCCCCCGCCCCCCCGCCCTGAAGGTCTATGGAAAAACTGTCTTCCATGAAAGTGGTGCCTGTTGCCAAAAAGATCGGGGACTGCTGCCTTAGTGGAGCCCAGACATTTGCATTTTAAACAGTGACCGTTAAAATTTGAGAACAGTCACGTGCAGGGTATTCTCGGACCACAGGCTGCTTTGGGCCTTTCCTCAGGAAAATCAGACCCAGCGCTGCCCCAGCATGCCTGAGAAGCCCGCCACATGTACTTATTTGGCAATCCCACCTGCTCTATCACGTTAGTGTGTCTTCACCTCACCTTCTGGGAGGTAGATCGAATGACCTTCATCTTTAATAAGAAGGGCAGGGCCAGAAGGGCTGGGTAGGCTTGCCAAAGCTGCACAGGCAGGTGGGCCATGGGGATGGGGACCCAGCCCCCTGGGGGCCCCTCCCGGGCTTCCGTGTCAAGTTCTTCTTGCCCTGGCTGACGCAGTTCGGCCTGCTCTCAGACCACAGCCTCCCCAGAAACAGGGAGACGTTAGAAGCTCATTTCTGCTTTGATTAGGGTCCCTCTGCTCCGGGAGTTCTCAGTAAGTATAAGAATCACCTGGTGGGAGCCAGGCACGGTGGCGCACGCCTGTAATCCCAGCAGCTTGGGAGGCGGAGGCAGGAGGATCGCAAGTTCGAGACCAGAGGCAGTCTGCGTAATTTAGCAAGACCCTGTCTCAAAAAGTAAAAACATGGGCTGAGGGTGCAGCTCAGTGGTCCAGCACTTGCAGAGCATGCAGACACAAGGCCCTGGGTTCAACACCAAGAACCACCAAAAAAAAAAAAAAAAAAAAAGCATCACCTGGTGGTCTTGGCTGAGCCCACAGGCCCAGGCACTAGCCTCCTTCAAAGAGCCTGGGCTGTGGAGCTTTAGGAGCACCCCAGGTGGTGCTAATACCCCTTCAAGTTTGAAAACCGTGGCTGTAGCGTGGCTCTCCACCAAGGCAGCTTTCTGAGATAGAGCCAAGAAAGGCCATTTTAGGCAATAGGGAGCACCTGGGGAGACCCTCCCCGGAAGGGAAGAGATGGATCTTATTATTACCGTGGAAGCCACCTTGTGCTTAAAAGCAGAGTCTGCAAACCAAAGCGTAAGCAAGCTTAGTGAAGGGACGCGGGTTGTGGAGCAGCTCTCTGAGCCTTGACTGGCAAGGACACTTTCGGTGGGCGTGAGGATTTCAGGCTGGAGAAAAGATGAGTGAAAACGGACTTGAGGGTAAGGGTGGCGGGGCAGGGTGGAGCAAGCCGCGGAGGGAGGGGTTTAGGATCAAACATTGCCCGGGGGTCATGGACCGCCGATGAGCTGAGGAGACTCATGGATCCCAGAAGGAAAGGTCCAGCTTTGAGGTCTCCAGAAGGTTGGCTCCAAGGGTGGGGGGGTGTAGGGCTAGCTGACTTGGGCTTCAAGCTTCACTGTCAAACAAATGCTACTTGCGTGGTCTTATATGATTCATTTTACTCCAGTGGCCCTCTGGTCTCATCTGAAAGGTGAGGCCAAAGACAGTATCCTTCTAGGAGAGTTATTTTGAAGGTCAGACCAGGTGACACCCAGGAGGACTCCAGACTAGAGCCCCATACTAGCATCACCAATGAATAGGAAGCCAGCCTGTTCCTACATTGCTTCGTGTGGCCTGGTCTGCCCAGCGCCCACTGTCCAGGGTCTGTCTCTCAGCACTTGTCAGCAGCTGCTCGGATACTTATGCTTTTTTACCTGCCATAGAAGACCCTTGAGTGCAGGTTGGGAGGTGGAAGATGGGAGGCTGAGGAATACTGAAGCCAAGGAGATTTGGGGAGAAGGTTGGTATATGCCAATACTAGATAAATTTGGGCTCAATTTTAGGGGCAACATTGCCTTTGCAGAATAGCATCATTTACGATGGACTTTGCCTATACAAAAGGCAAGGCTTGGCAGAGATCCAGCTTCTAGGTGCTCTCTTGGCCTTGCTGTTTACTCGCTTCCTTATGAAAACACAGTTTACCAGGAAAATCCATTTCTTTCACTTACCTGCCTTGTCTTCCATTTTCTGCTCCACCAGGAGTTCTCGTTCTAAGTGATTTAAACAGCCTCTACTTCCCCTGGTGGCCCTTTGGGCCACATTGCCCTCTAGCTTCCCTCCCATGTCCTGATCCCTGTTTCCTGTGCAAATGGAGCCCTTGGCTGAGGGATGAGTAGATGGTGCAGACGAGTGGGACCTGGGTAACAGCAGGGACTTCCATGACAAGAAGCCCAGGAAAGCCCTTAA
>VMDO01021347.1:0-16571 GCA_007922755.1 Pedetes capensis
GCATTTTGGGGTGGGGCATTTGGGAGGGCACTTGGGAGTGCACTTAGGAGGGGGCTGGCACTTCTGCTGGCTCTGCTGGCAGGACATCTTGGTGGGCGAGTGTTGCGTTCAGCAGCTGAGGAAGAGTCAACACAAGTCAGACCCAGGACACGAAGGCCACCCTGCCCGCTCTGACCCTCTTAGCATCACTTATAGTCATAGAAACGCCATGTCCAGTAGTTTCTTCTCTAATGCTTTCTCACTCGCTCACATCACCATCTCTTTGCAAGCTCAGGATACCCATGGAGGTTAGACAGTCGTTGCCATCTATTTACAATAGCAGCAAACTAAGACCAAATTATGTCATAAAACATGTCTGAGTCAAAGATTCACAAGTAGTGAAGAAAACCATTCCAAATATGCCTGTGGACTCTGAAATTCTCCAGCGTAAGAGTCACTTCAGGGAAAGCACCCTTTTGTAAAGAAAACACAACTCGTTATCATAACTTGGAAGGTGATTTTTCTCTGCAGGTCTATATTACTAAGATCTTGGAGATTACCAGGTTGGTAAACTCTCTCCCTTAAAGGAATCATAAACCCATCAATTCCTACAGACTGCGACTTGAACCCTGGGACCTTGCTGTCAGACCAGAGCTCTGATGTGCTCAGCTGACCACCTCTCAAACTGACAGGTTGCCATGAAGGCCTCTGGCTCCTGGGATCCTAATCAACTCAGGAAGTGTGTGAACAAGGCTCAGACCCATGGCTCTGTGGGTTTCCCTGAGCCCAAAGGATCCCCTGACCACCTGTCTCTGCTGCAAGCTCTCCCTTTTAGGCAGGGACAGGGCTGTATTTTGAGAAGGGGCTCCTGTCCTGCAACCTGTCCAAGTGAGCAGTTCTCTGTGCTTCAGAGTCCCCTGTTTTGAGGGTCCTTCTCTGCTGAAGAGCAGTATGTTCTCTCCAGAGCCCAAAGCCATGGGGGTGCTCTTCTTTCACATGGCTCCCATCACTGCCAAGGTCTTCATGTCCCCCACCCCTAAACTCTTTCCTCTGTCAACCTGGCCTCCAACTCCAGGGCCCTCTCCAGCCCCACTCCTGCTCTAGTTGTATTTTCCCTCTGTGGAAGCCCTTGCTCCTATTCTCTGGGGACACTTACCAAGGCCACAAGCAGCACCAGATCTGTGTGAACCTCTGGAGGTGAGTGCATGGCGGTGTTCTGGCCCAAGCGCTTTTATTCTTGCCTGGGTATGTGAGACAGTGCTTGGGCATGGGAGTTCCCGCCTTCTAACGCCCACACTGTGGTCCTGTGACAGGTGATGACTTGCTGCTCTTCCCCATCTTCCTCCACAAAGCTCAGGGAAACTTCTTTTCCTAGGAATACCACTTTTCAGAAACAAAGAGTGACATGCACCATTGGAGACAATTTGTACTTTATCTTTTGCCATGTACTTTATCTTTTGACAATTTGTACTTTATCTTTGGCAAATGCCAATGTCAAGTCCTCTTAGTTTTTAGCTTTGGACATTTTGTCCCATATTCCTTTCTTTTCTTCTTGACACTGGTAAACACTCATTTGCTCTTGGAAGCTGGCTTGGAGGATAATTTAGATTTGCCTTCACCTTTGTACACTGAAGTGCAAGTAATGCCAGCTACCAGGAATCAGTAACCTTAACTCTGCAGCTCAAGTCTGTTGTCTGTCTTTGTATAGCCTATGATGAAAGAATGGCCCTTATGTGTTTAAGTGACTGAAAAATGTAAATGTGATAATAATAACTCATGACACATAAAATTATACTAAATTCAAATTTTAGTGTCTGCAATGTTTTATTTGGAACTCAGCTATGTCTATTTCCTTATTGGTTTTCTATGATTATTTTCACACTACAATGGCGGAATTGAGTTGTGAGACACAGATGCCATGGTTCCCAAAGCCTAAAATATTTGATAGCATGTTCTTTTTCAGAATAATTGCTGAACCCTAGTGTACTCCATTGCTTTGTAAGAACTGATCTCAGATAGACTTAGTAAATAATCCTAACTCTGCCATCTAGTACCTATATGTCCTTTTTGGAAATAACTTGACTCAATTTTAGTTTTTTTTATTTGTTCTCTTAATTATAAAGTACCAATAATGATAAAAATATCTCTTAAATATATTGTGCCATTCAATAAAGGAATGTAAGGAAACTGGTAGATGGTCAGTATCATGATGGACTCTTAAAAAATGAGATGTCTACACATTCCTTAATAAAGGAGAATGGATATAATTTGGGGTCTATTTGGTTTTTTCAATTATTTATTCTTTTTTGTGTTAAGGGCTCCTTTGTTCTAGTAGACATATCTATGTGTTCCACAAAGAAAGATAGCCAGGAAAGGAGTTTGTATGGAAGAGCAGGAGACCTCTGCATGACGCCACATAATTGGAAAGAAAAATCTCAGAGTTCCCAGGAGCTGGATGGAAGGAAGATGTGAAGTGCACAGGTAGAGAGATACAAGAAGAGGAGGGGCAGGTGGGGGAAGCCAAGGCCCCATGTCCAGTGCTCCACTCTATAAATGACAAAGGTGGGAGGGTCTCTAGGAGCTTCTAAACCCTTGCAGCACCCCACCTCTAGCTTTTTGTTATTATTTTCTCTGCTTGAAAAGGGTTTTTTATCTTTCAGGTAGATGAAGGGAAAGGGCAAGAGTTTGCAGCTGGTTCAAATTGGTATACAATACCATGGTGAGATTTTCTAAAATAAAGTAATTAATTAATTCCTTAGAAAATGGCACATTAGAGTCAGAAGAAGAATGTGAGGGAAAACTCTTTCCCTCTTGTCAGTGGTAGAAGTACTGAGTGGGAAGGATCTAAAGTTCCCTAGAGGGTGGAAAAATATTATGTGTTAATAATATCTAGATTATAAGAAGAACAGTGAAGCCAGTTCAAATGGAGTTGAAAGATATACATGTTTTTATGCATATGTTGGGGTGTGTAAATAATATAATGAGAGACTAAATATATGTTTTATATAAACACATGCAAATATTTTATAGCAATTGTGTGTATTTATTGGCTCTTTCTCTGCCTCTTACCTTTATGTGTTTCTCCCTATAGATCAGCTTCATTAGAACTCTTCTAGAAAACATTGTCTCTGACCATTCAATATGACGGCAATACATCCCAGTTTGCCAGGCACAGTTTTAGACTGTGCCTTTTGTCTGAGCACAATCTTAACTGTGTTCTAGGTTGGATGGTAATTCATATAGTCATGTACCATTAAATGAAGGTTTCCCAAGGATACTACCACATGTCTGTCAGCTTGTCATGCTCTGGGGGCTTGTATGTTGCTGTGATGCTGAAAGCTATGCCACAGCTATCTCAAACACCAGCAGGGCCACCCATAGCGGACAGGTATAAGCTGAGACTAAGACAAACTAGAGAGAAGGACCTAGCAGCCCACTCCTGAAACAATTATCTGTTGAAAGCCCTATGAATAGCAGAGAAGCACTGTTAGATGTAGTGCCAGAAAATGAGCCCACCAGGCTGGAAGACCTTCAAGAAATGACTGGAGAAGATTTGCCTCCTCAAAGTAGAGTTGACCTTTTGCTGATGCGGCACAACTCAAACTGAGAGAAAACATACTACTGCAACAAAGGGGTCAAACATAAAAAGATGGTGTGATGGCACAGTGCTAGGTACTGTTTCCTTCTGCTGTACTTCTGGTTGTTATGAGTTGGATTTGACTAGATGGCACCTAACAACAACAACATCGCAAGAATAAAACCTAAACACCTAACCCTTACATTCAAGGACCCAGGCAATATGACACTCTTCTGTTTCTCTAGGACCTTCTGTGCTTTCTTAAGTGAAGAAAACCTCTTAAGTCAACTTGGTCTATTAACTATACTTTAAACAAGCTATTCCCTGTCTCACCTGTGCTTTACTTTATGTGGCATATCTCTGAAATGAGACCATATCTTGAAACAGGGTCTGGATGTGGTATGTTTGTATCCTCCATCAGCTTTTAGAGTATACAGTCATTTTAAATGCATTCTAAATGCATGCAGTCATTTCACAAGCATTGAGTAGCACCCAAGAATAGGCAAATAGTTTTTCCATGTGACCCAAGGCAATTGAGATTGAAACTAAGGCATGTAGAAGGATAGGTGGTGTCATGTGATACAGAGATCTGCCTCTGCATTACTCAAGGATGGTGTTTGCTCTTAGGTTGCTTCCTAGAGCTTAGTTATGGGAGGAGAGGTCATGATATTGATTCCTTGGCCACACAGATAGTGCTATTCAGAAGCCCAGCTAAAGTTTCCTGAGATGATGGAACTGAGATGCCACTAAGCCATGCTTCAGTCTCTAGTCAGGGCAACACCCAACTGCCAGTTTGTCTGATCTGGATACAGGTGACAAATCAGCACCTCGTTTATAGTGTCATGAGGAGTTATTTCTAAGTTCTGCTACTAGATTAGAATTGAACAGGTATCATTTTTTATAAGTTATTGACAAAGCATTGGTTTTCTAAGGTCACTTATTGGTCAAGGACATTTGTGTCACATTTTCTCACATTTTCAGGGGATGGGAGGAAACATGTCTGAGATCCATGGGAAGTAATTCCAAATGCATGACTTTACCTCTGTCCCTGAGCCCTACCACACCTTCTAGAGACAGGAGCTTGTAAATCAGAGATTTTTAGTTTGATCCCCCCCTTTCAAAATTTTTAGTCTGTATCATGAATTATTTTAAGTTGCACACTTAGAAGAAAATATTTATGGCTTCTAATCTATTGTGAAAGAAAATTATTTTGAATGAAT
Source organism: Pedetes capensis (assembly GCA_007922755.1). Classification (NCBI taxonomy): domain Eukaryota; kingdom Metazoa; phylum Chordata; class Mammalia; order Rodentia; family Pedetidae; genus Pedetes; species Pedetes capensis. The sequence goes on from VMDO01021347.1 coordinate 4,777, forward strand.
AAAGGAAAACGAAATATAAAAAAATTGGTTAAGGGCACTTTTAAAACTTTAAAATCCATATAGTAGATAGTACAATAAATAGGGAAGAAAGAAAAGTAATAAGTTGGTGGATATTACCAGACATTTGATTTGGCATATAAAAAAATCAACTCTTACAAATCAGTAGGAAATATCCAAATATGCCAATAATAAGAATGGTCAAAGGCCATAACCAGGCATTGCATATACCAAAAAAGAAATCCAAATAGCCAAAACATACCTGAAATATGCTCAACAATGTTAATAATGAAAAAATGAACAAACAAAAGAAAATACCTTGGATGTTTTAGGGATAGGGTATTATACAATTGATTCCTTTGTATCAGATGGGTGAAGATTAAGTGCCTAAGCAAAAAATCAGTGAATAAGAGCAATAAGTCCTGGTATTCTATAGCATAGCAGGGTTAATATAATTAACAATAATGAATTATGCATCTTAAAATGATTAGAAGAGACAAATTTGAACTTTGTTGTTGTTCTTGTTAGGTGCTATTGAACATACTCATCTAAATAATAAAACTTTAAGATGGTAGATATGCTAATTACTCTAAATTGCTTGCTATTCAACATACACATGAAGCAAAGCACCACATTGCACTTCAAAAATATATGTAAATGTGCATCAAATAAGTTTTTTAAATTTAAAAATGCTAAAAAATCCCTCCTCTGTGTTAGAGAGAATGTATACAGTTGGACACTTATGCTTCACTGGTGTGAAAATAAATTGGCATACTTATTGTATATGACAGTGTAATTATCCATTCAACACATACTGTACAGTGTGCGAACGAATTAAAATGTAAAATAAGCATACTCTTCTACGGTGTTTGAACACCTAGGAATTTAACCTAAAGAGCTAAGAAAATGCTTAGGATAAAATATATGCATAAGAGTGTTCCAAGTAGCAAAGTAGAAATAATAAGAGTTCAGCAAGTTTTCTGAGTATGTGACCAATATTCTTACACCACTTGGAAAGCAGCAGAATATTAAAAAAATATTAAGGGGAACAGGGGGAGCTAAGAAAAGAAAAAGAGAACAATGGAGGGTGAATATGATCAAAGTAAGTTATATACATATAAGATAATGTCATACTCATTATTTTATACAATTAATATATGCTAATAAAAAGGAAAAGATAAAGTGGTATTGGCATATTTTTAAATGAACTGCCTATAATCAGGAAAACAGGTAAATCAACAACAGTAATAGTATTTCATAGTCATCACTGGGCAATTATTAAAACACCTGATATCACAAAATGTTGCCAAGATGGGAAGCAATGGGAGCTCTTTTGCACTAATGGAGGGAATATCAATTGGAGATCAATGTGACACTTCATTGTCGAGTTAAACAGGAGAATGTCCGCAATTCATGGGTGTGATTTCTCAGCACATATCCTAGAGAGACTGCCTACACATGGACAACATGCAGAGAAGTTTGAATAATGCTATTGTCTAGAATTGCAAGACAATTGGAAAGAGCATAAATATTCATTAATAGGAAACTGCTAAAATATATAGTAGTGTGACTATAAAGTGGAATACTATACAGCATTAAGATGAACTAATCCATATTGATTAATGTGAATAACTCACAAGCGATTTTGTGCAGGAAAGCAAGTTTGCTTAAGAGGGCATCGGGTAGGTAATATTTGAGGACCTGTAAACTGTAGTGCATGGGAGAAGGATGTGGCAATCCACTCCTGAGGCAATCCCCAAAATAATCAGCCATTGAAAACCCATGAGGGTTGCTTTATGAGTAGTGCATAATTTAAAGAAATTTACAATATAATAGAAGTATAAAGAAATACACGGGAATATTTAACTCCTAACTCGGGTGCAAAGGGAGAAGATAGAAATTGTTTACCTTTGAATTAGGTCATGGGCAAAAACTTATTTACTCAACAAGTATATTCTTTAAACATCAGTTTCTTATAATAAATTACAAATACTTTAGAGTAAATTTCTTTAAATTAAATGAAAAGATTTTAATTTAAAATTTTAATTTTAATTAAAATTTCTTTAAATAAACAATTGAATTTAAAATTCTGATTTAAAATTTTATTATATAAATGTTACCTGTGCGTATCTAATGTGTACTTTATTATGTGAAGCTTTTGAAGTAGTACTCACTGAAAATCTTTCAATAAAATCAAGTTTGTGAGTATAAGGATCTATTTTCTATTTGTTCACTGATATATCTCTACTATTTAAATAAATGGGGATATATTAGGCACTTTAACTATTTATTCACTATTTTGTCTAGTGGTTTTGACTTTCTATTTTGTTTTATTCATGTAATTTTGGATGTACTGAAATTTTTATCGTGAAAGAATCCTATCTACCAGATTTCTCATTAACATTTGTTCTGTTTCTTTTATGCCATAAAAATATTTTTAACATGAGTCCAACTTTGTGATTAGCTTTAAAAATTTAACTCCTTAATCACTTGGAACTCATTTTGTTTACAGAATGCAATATTTTCCCCTCCAACTTAACTTACTAATAAATAAGCTCTCCTTTCTTTCTCCACTGACCTCAGTTAACATATTTTAAATTATTTCACACAAAAAGTTCCTTTCTGGGCAATTTATTTTACTCCATTTACCACTCTGATTGGGCTGGGATTTAGCTCAGTTGGTAGAGCTCTGCGCTGCAGTCTCTGAGGTCCCCAGTTCAATTCCCAGCACTGCAAAAATGGGAGAAGGACATGGCAATCCACTCCCAAGGCAATCCTGAAACAGTCAGCCATTGAAAACCCTATGAGGGTCGCTATGAGTCAGACATGACTCGACGGCACCTAACAACAACAACAACAAACCACTCTGATTACATTTATTAAAGAATAAGTTCTATTCTTTGTACTTAGAGGATTTATTTTATAAAAAGGCACAAGGTCTTAAAAAAAAAAAAACTTGCTCATCAGTCTAGAACCTGTGGAAATAAGGCTCTGTCCCTGAGTTTCTGGGAGGCTAGGGAAGGGAAGGGGCCAACATGGAGACATTTGGTCAGTCTCCTGAGTCATGCTTGTCTTCCTAGGAACGAGCCAGAACATGGTAGGGACAAGCACCGCCTCGGGAGTCCACCCTCTGGCTCTCTGCCCAGTGTCCAGCAAGCAGGGGAGAGGATAGGAGCCAACATAGACTAACCATACCAATTATCTTCAAAACTGCCCTTAACCTTTCTGGGCCTCAAGATCAATTTTGTAAAATAGGTCTAAAAATGGACCTACCTCATAGAAATTTTAAGAAATATAAACAGATAGGTATATAAGATCAGAAAACACAAGGCAGTATGTAGAGCAGGGAGGGGACTAGTGAGAGGTGGGTGGGAGCAAATGGGGGCATAAGGAGGGAGAGAACAAGTTCAAAGTATGTAATACAAGTGTATGATAATGCCATAATGAAACTCATCTTACTGTACATAATGTATGTTAATTAAATAACAATAAAAAAAAGAATTAACTAGCCTAATGTGAGCGAGGACTGGGATTTAGCCCTCTGCGGTCTCTGAAGCCCTGGGTTCGATCCTCAGCACAGCAAAAATGGAAGGACATGGCAATGCACTCCCAAAGCGATCCCAAAACAATTAGCCATTGAAAACCCTATGAGGGTCACTATGAGCTGGACACGACTCGACGGCACCTAACAACAATGTGAGCAAAGTGTTAAGCATAAGCCTGATGGTTTTGAATTGCTCAGTCATTGACAGTTTTTTGTAATAATTGCACAATCAGAACACAGACCAATCACAGAATAAGAGGTACTCCTCTGAATGAGCAGATGGGAGTCCCCAGGCTAGCTAAAGGGACTGTCCTGACACTGGTGCAGGGCAGAGAAGCACTCTTGCCACTGCTCTGAGAGTCTGAAGCAACAAGGAGATGGTCGGAGAAGGCACTCTGGAGGGTCTCCTTCTGTTGGGACTGTGTCAGGCTCCTGGCGTCAACCCAGACAGGAACTGTAGAGACTTTCCTGTGTGTGAGCAGGCGAGACCCCTGAACATAGGAAGCAGAGAGGTGATGCCCAGCGCCACTGCATGGCACTACATTCTGGATTCGTCAGAAAGCCAAGGGGACAGGAGAAGGGGAGACTTACAGGGATCCTGCCTGGAGTTTGTCTCCCTGTATTTAAGGAGCCCTTAGCCTTAAAGTATCTGCCTGTTCACATCTAAGAGTCTCAGGTCCTTGGAACTGGGAAAGAACAACAAAAATGAAGAGATAACATTGTCTCCTCCAGAGGGGAGTGCTGCCAGATCTCCTCTCTCCCTGGCAGCTTATGGTAAAGCACAGGTTCCCCTGCCTTAGGGGTCCCACAGGATGATGAGGGAGTCCCAGCCCTTGTCTCCACCAATAGCCCGATATGGTGTGATGCCCTATCCCCTTGGACTTAGCAAGTCCTTGTGCCAACACCACCCATGTCCTGTGAGCATCCTTGATCCTTGTGTGGAGAGGTCTGATATTGCTTGAGTTACGATTTTGAGGGACTCAAAGTGCCCTTACCTCAGGGATGTCACACTAGGTGGAGGAAGAGGAAATGCTCCCAGGGCAGTCCTAGGAGGAAAAGACACAATAAGGCATGAAAGAAACAGAGAGAGAGAGAGAGAGAGAGAGTGAGAGAGAGAGAGAGAGAGAGAGAGAGTAACCTGGGAATATTGTCACTGAAGGACAGTAGCCTTAGGGTGTGTGAAATTAGAAATATCAAGGAAGCTTCCTGGAAGTGGGGGCTGCTGACTAACATCCCTCCAGAACTGAAGCCTCAAGTCAGCCTCCAGAAGCCAAACCCGGCACTGTTTCCAAGTGCCTGACACTGGAGATGAAGATGGGGGTTTGTGTGTCTGTCTTACTGTCCGTCTGTTGGTCAGTTGTCTGTCTGTAATTTATGGCTCTATTGGTAGAAGCAGTAGCTGCTACAGAAACTCTCTGAGGTCCTTTTGCAGGTGTAAGTTAAGGTTTATTCACGCTATGTTGTTGTTACATAACATTGAGTCGGTGTCCGACTTATAGCCACCCTAGGTACAACAGGTGAAACCCTATTGTCAGTGCTTCTCTGCTATTCATAGGGTTTTCAGTGGTGGATTGATTTTTGGGAGTGGGTTGCCGGGTCCATCTCCCAAGCCTACAGCACCTGGTGTTCCCAGGCGGTCTCCCATCCAAGTACTAACCAGGCCAGACCCTGATTAGCTTCCAAGGTCTGACGGAATCAGACACCACAGGGCTATGGCTGCAGGCATTCATGCTATAGCAGTCTGCATTTTGAAAGTACGTGGAGTTCCATGCAGTCATCTGCCATTTTTGCTGAAGGAGGAATATGGTCAAATTTTTGGGGAGATTGGATGTGGAGAGACAGGGTGTTGGGAAGGAGGAGGAGGGCAGTCGTGTGGGATACTGGCTGTGTCCTGCCTGCTGACTCTTGCTTGTTTTTGTTCTGTTTCGAACCTTTCTTAACTTCTGGCCCTAGGATTTTAGGGTGGCCAGGTGGCTTCCTCGGGGTATCCGCCAGGAGAGGAAGTTGGAATGAGTTTGGAGACTGGCAGTGGGTCAGGGCCTCCTGTCTGCTTCCTGTTTGGTTCCTTACCTTTCTCCCACATGTCACCCCAACCTGACTTCCTCCGCTCAGTTAGGGTCATCTGTTATAGTAATAACTGTTGATCCCAGGGTGTGAGTGTTCCTGGTCTCACATATCCAGCCTTGCTGTGCCTTCTCAGATTCCTCAGGGCCAGCACTAGCCAGCACCCCCTCTCAGAAGCCTGGCTCCTAGTCACAGGTGCTCCTCCTCTGAGCTCAGAGATCCTTTATCAAGGAGAAAGTCTGAGCTTCCTCTCCATAGGACCCTTCCTCCAAGTGTCTAAGTTTTAATAACTCCAGCATGCCTCCTGACAGAGGTGACAGTAGTTGTTAATGCAAAGCACAGCTCTTATTCCAAAGGGAATAAGAGAGAGTTTATTCTGGGCTAAACATGAGTGTCTGTGGCCCGGGAACACAGATTCATGTGGTCTGGAATGACATATTCCACTGTGGAAGAGGCTACGTGAAATTTTATAGTCAGAGAACAAAAGCAAGTCATAAACCAGTACATTTACCAAATACATTGGTGGGGACATCGGGTAAGCCAGTTACAGCAAAGTAGTGAAATCGTTTTTCATAGATTCAGGTGCTATAACATTCTTAGCTTTAAGGTTGGTGGGAACTGGTGGTCTGTTAAGTAATACATTTCAAAAGTTTTACCTAATAGTCACAAAGGTATTAGGTCAGATACAGAGGTTGAGAATGAATGGCTATTAAGAGTCCTTTTTGTTCCCTGTTAGCGTATTCAATTCTCCAATGCCAAATTAACAACTCTCTATACAAAGTTCTTTCTGTTAAAGTAAACATCATAATTTCTTGTTCCTGATTAATATACTGAGGGGTGGTTTTCAGCTCTAATGAGGATCAGGAGTTGAAGGAGTTGTGTTCATAGGACTCTGGGAATCTGTTTTGTTTTGTTTTGTTTTGTTTCTAGACAGGATCTCACTAAGTTACATGGGCTGCCTCTGGCCTCAGTGTCCCCCATCTCTGGGATTATAGGTAGGCATCATGCTGCCTGGTTTAGGATTCTGAGAGTTTTGAAGCCAAGTGGTGCTGCTGCTGGGCTTCAATGACAAGACCGACAGAGACCAGACAAGAACATCTTCCTCAGCACATTTACAAACAATAGACAGGCAGTCTAGAACAAGGGGGTGAGCCATTGTTTCATTGTTTCACTCTATGTAGACACTGCCAAGGAAGTCACCTGGGGAATGGCATAAGAACTACCATTTGGGCCTCCCAGGGAAGTTGTAGAGATGAGATCAGAGGATGGAGACAAGGTTTTGCCAGACAGCGCATGCTTCTGGATTCTGGGTCAGAGGAATCTTCAGGACAGAATTTGAAGGCTTCACTACACAGAATTTGAAGGCTTTCAACAACACAGCCAGGTGCTTTTCATGCCTCTGATTCCACTCATCTTGGCTCAGGGTCCCCTTCAGCAGCAGCCTCCAGACTGCTGGCTGCTGCCCCCTCCACAGCAGCTGGAGACCCCCAAGGGTTGGCTGCAGCAGCCAAAGCTCTGCTGTCTGTGGCGGTGGGACCTGTGGTGCCTGTGGTGGCTCAGGCAGTAGCCCCCCCCCCCCCAGAGCTGCAGCAGCTCCCAGAGCTGGAGCCACAGCAACCCCTAGAGCTGACACTGTAGCAGGAAGAGACTGGGGGACCCTTAGGAGGGCCATTTTGGAGTGGGGCACTTGGGAGGGCACTTGGGGGTACACTTGGGAGGGGGCTGGCACTGTTGTTGGCTCTGCTGGCAGGACATCTCTGTGGGTGGGTGTTGCATTCAGGAGCTGAGGAAGTGTCAACACAAGTCAGACCCAGGACATGGAGGCCACCCTGCCGGCTCTTGCCCTTTTAGCCTCATTTACATTTCCCTCATTTTGAAAGTTTTATGATCAGACACAGGAAAATGACCTCTGATATTTTTACCACTCTTTATAGTTTACTAAATGCTTCGTTTTGGAGTCTCATTTCAAACCTCATTTGAGAGATTGTCAAGCACTATAATCTCCAAATACATAAAGAAGGTGACTGGTCAAAATTTCTTAAGTATAAGAGAAAAGATAAGGAAAAAAACTGTCTCCAGTCCAACATTCACTGTACCACATCACTAAGAATTCTGAAAATGTTCCATCTAGGGAGCAGTTTAGAGCTGAAAGACACTTTAAGAGAAAAGCAAAGGTATCCCTTCTGGAGGAATTTCAGAAATGTTTGGTTTTGCAGGCATATGAAAACCTGTAATTGCAAAAGACCTGGGAGCCAATTTGTCCCAAGCAACTCAATCCATAAATGAAGAAAACAGAAGCCAAAAGAAGTGAACTTGCCAGCCCCATGCTATTTGCCAGCATATCACACACAGTTCTGTCTCCAGGTGCCCTGACTCCCAGTCCGAGGCTCTGTTCTTTAGTACTGTCTTCTTGTTGAGTCTAACCAGAGCCACGAATCTCTCTGTTCCTTTCTTTCTCTAAGTGCCAAAGTCCTCAGAACGTCTTTTTGTATTTCCAAAATTATATTCCCACCGTAATGCCCACTCCAGCTTCTACTCTAATGGCCAACATTTTTGTTCCCTAAAAATAAAGAAACATACTCAACAACTGAGAACAATTTGGTATCTCTGCATCACAGGCCTCCTAAGTTCTTGCTAGCTTCCCTGAGGACTTTTAGGGTCGAAATATTGGCTTACCACGTGGGAAAGTGCTCCAGAGGAAGGCTTTGCATTTGTGTCAGGAGACATTTTCGAGATTACTCACAGCAATATTGTGGTAGCAAAAAATTAAAAACAACCCAAACATCTATCAAGAAAATGGACAGACTGCAATAATACAAGAGATAAACCTGCATAATGGAATACTTCACAGTAGTGAAAATAAAAAAGCATTAAACTACAGAAGAACAGGTCAGTGTACTTAAACTTAAAAGAAATTATTCAAGATGAACTGAAGAGAGAGAAAAATATTGAAAAAACATTACACAGATTTTGGGAATATGTTGGACAATATCTAGTAGTCCAACATATATACATTTTGAGTCCCAGAAAAAAAGAAAAACTAGAATGAAGGAAGAAATATATTTTTAAATAATGGGCAAAAATTTTTCCAAATTTGGTAAAAACCCTCCACCCCATAAGACAAGAAGTTAATAAATTTCAAGCAGGATAAATATAAAGAAAGCCAAAAAGTGGCATAATATATCTAGAGGGAGGATGCAAATTAGTCTTAGACAACAGATACAGAGAGAGGAATTCTGAGGAAGGGAGACAAGGAAAGATTTGTTAAGGATATCTGGTAAGATGTATATTTTAAAAGATAATGAGACTTAGATGTGTGGAGAGAGTGGGGTTGAAAGAATGGGGACTACATAAGAGAAGCAGCAGCTAGAGAATATGTGTGGGATGAGTTGTTGTTAGGTGCTGTGGAGTCAGTGTCCGACTCATAGCGACTCTACATACAACAGACGAAACACAATTTTTGTGCTTCTCTGATGTTCACAGGGTTTCCAATGGCTGACTGTTTATTGGGAATGGGTTACCAGGTCCTTCTCCCAAGCCTATAGTACCTGGTGTTCCCAGGCGATCTCCTATCCAAGTATTAACCAGGCCTGACCCTGCCTAGCTTCTGAGATCTGACAGGATCAGATGCCACAGTGGTATGGCTGCAGGTCTATGGGACGAGAGGGTACAGGTAATCTTTCATGAGCTGTGGGTGGTCCAGCCTGCCTGGAATGTAGGGCACATGTGATGGAGGAGAGAGAGAGAATGGGGTGCAAGACAAGGCTGAAAAGAAAACTGAGTTCAGTTTGTGAGGAATGTACTGCTAGGGGAAATCACTTGGGCTTTACTGACTGTTCTCCAGAAATCCACTGAAGGTTGTAGATTAATTTTATTATTCTTACTTCTATGTATGTAGTTTTTTCAGCAGGGGAAGAATAACCACAAGTGTTGTATCCTAATTTGGAAGAGGCTTTTGGGGAGAATCTGGGACAGAGGGCACCAGCAGAAGGGACTGAGATGAGAAAATACTGTTGCCAATAATCTCCCAAACATTACTGCATTTGCATACTCCCATGTTTGTAATTTCCAAATCTAAAAACCCTTTAAAAATTAGGTTTTTTTTCCCTAATTGTCATCAATATGTATTTGAAGGCAAAAGAAAAAGAAAAAAAAGAAAGAAAGAAAGAAAGAAAGAAAGAAAGAAAGAAAAAGGGCCTTAACTGTCAGTGAATGGACTTCACCTTACTGTAAATATTTATATGTCTGTCAGATAATTACTAATGCCCTCCCCAAAGGGTTAAGTTCCCTAACACCCTAGGGATGATAGGTGTGTGGATGGAATTCTGGACCACCTACCCCAGCTCCTTGAGATGTTTAGTATAAATCTTGGTTTAAATTCCATGGCATTTGGATTGGACATAACCAGCTCTGAGGTACACCTGTACCATGACTAATAAATTCTATTTATTACATTAGCTCCTTTTTAAAAAGTTCTGAATTCAAAACACTTGTCAAAAAGAATTTCAGAGTAGGCTCACTAGAAGCATATAAAAACCTAACATTTCCCAGGGTTGACAACTTAACTCTAATAAATACATCTTTGGTTAAAACAGACTGTTTTACTCATTTGTAGTTAGGTGCCATCGACTCGTGACCAACTCATAGCGACCCTCATAGGGTTTTCAATGGCAGATTGTTTCGGGATTGCCTTGGGAGTGGGTTGCCACACCCTTCTCCCGGGAATTGAACTTGGGACCTCAGAGACTGCAGAGTAGCGCTCTGCCAACTGAGCTAAATTCCAGCCGACTGTTTTACAGTCTGTCCAAATTCTCAGACTTGAACAAGTCTCAGATGCTTTTATTCTAACCAACTGCCACCCATTAAAAATAAAAAGGTTCTGCAGTGTAAGGCAGGAACATATGCAAATACATGCAAGCAATCACAGCTTTTAGGTTTTAGACCTTTCACGATAGCCCACCAGAAAATTAAATACCTTGGAATCAATCTAACCAAAGACCCTTCCGATCTACACAAGGAAAATTTCAAAACATTAAAGAAAGAAATAGCAGAAGACACTGAAAAATGGAAAGACCTTCCCTGCTCCTGGATAGGGAGAATTAATATAGTAAAAATGGCTATCCTACAAAAAGCAATCTATAGATTTAATGCAATACCCATTAAAATTCCACTGAGTGACTTTACAGAAATAGAGAAAATGATTCAAAAATTCCTATGGAACTACAAAAGACCACGTATAGCCAAAACACTCTTAAGCCATGAAATGAATGCAGGTGGAATCACAATCCCTGACTTCAAGCTATACTATAGGGCAGTGATAGCAAAAACAGCTTGGTACTGGCACAAAAATAGGCCTGAAGACATCTGGAACAGAATGGCAGACCCAGAAATACCTCAACACATCTATAGCCACCTGATTTTCGACAAAGGAGCAAAGCAAGTAAACTGGAAAAAGGACAGCCTCTTCAACAAATGGTGCTGGGAAACATGGTCATCCACATGTAGAAAAATGAAAGCTGACCCCCATCTCTCAATATACACCAAAGTTAACTCAAAATGGATAAAAGATCTCAACATAAAACCAGAAACGTTAAAACTTGTAGAAGGCAAGATAGGCAACACACTCCATCATATAGGCATAGGAAAGGATTTCCTTAATAGGACTCCAATTGCTCAAGAAATTGCAACAAGAATAGGTAAATGGGATTACATGAAATAAAAAGCTTCTGTATAGCAAAAGAAACAATTAACAGAGTCAAGGAAACCCCCATGGAATGGGAAAAAATCTTTGCATCCTATACATCAGACAAATGTCTAATTACCAGAATTTATAAAAAAAATCAAGAATAAAACTCCCCCAAAACCAAATAACCCAATACACAAATGGGCAAAGGAAATGCGTACACACTTCTCAAATGAAGAGGTCCGTAAAGCCATGAAACACATGAAAAAAATGCTCAATATCCCTAGCCATTAGGGAAATACAAATTAAAGCAACTCTGAGATTTCACCTTATACCAGCAAGAATGGCCAAGATCAATAAAACAAATAACAACAAATGCTGGCGAGGTTGCGGAGAAAAGGAACACTCTTACATTGTTGGTGGAGCTGTAAATTGGTCCAACCACTGTGGAAATCAATATGGAGGTATCTTAAAAAACTGAAAATAGATCTACTGTATGACCCAGCT
>VMDO01021347.1:16671-35687 GCA_007922755.1 Pedetes capensis
TACTCAGCAATCAAAAAAAAAAAAAAAGAAAAAAAGAAAAAGAAAAAAGAAATAAGGTCATTCGCAGCAAAATGGATGGAATTGGAGAAAATTATTTTAAGTGAACAAACACAAGCTCAGAAAGAGAAACACCACATGTTCTCACTCATATGTGGGAGTGGAGCCAAAATTATAAGAAGGAAAAAATCCTATATAAAGTTCGGATCATAATAAAAGGAAAAAAAGCTAAGAATAGTATTATTATAGATGGTCTAGAAAATGCATGTAATAGTTCTGACAAAATATAAGGTAAAATATAAGTAAAAATATAAGGTAAAAAATAAATATAAGGTAAAAAGAAAGTTCACTGCAGAAAAAGTTTCTATCTTAAACAGAACTGGAACCCAAGGAGATATAGAAAAATATTATCATAAAAAGACAAATGGTAGAGAGGTCTTTGATGGGGGCATGGGACTGGGGAGAAAGCGTACAAGAGGGTAAGGGGAAACCTATATGAAAAATGTACAACAAAATGCATATGTGGAAATGTCACAATGAAAGGCATGTCAGAATGTATCACATTAAAGTTTACATTAAAAATTTCCAAAAAAAGAATTATTATGTTTATAGATAAAATAATATTCAAAAAAGAAGGAAAATGTCTTTTTCTTTTTAGAAAATAAAAATGAAGTATTTAGAGATGCAAAAAAAAATAAGGTTTTAGAGAAGATTCTTATTTATCCTCCTGAGGAAACTGTAGGCTTATTATGGAAGGACAGACTATTATGGCTATTGTGCATAGATTAATTATGCCTAGTATTTATTCCCATTAATCAGCAAACTTGTCCAATTGTTCAGAACACTCACTTTCTAACTTTCCTGCTGTGGAATGCCAGTGGTTACATGCAAAAATTATAAGCAAGAATTTCAATTGTTTTGAGAAATTATAACACAGGACATTTTAACACAAGGAGAAGACATTTGTATTGGTGATTGGTTAGGGGGGGTAGTAGGTGAAAGGAGGACAAACCTGCACAAGGGACCTGAAAGGGCCTCCAGTAAGCATGTTCTTCCAGGTCCCCCATGAATATTATGGAATAATTGAGACTTAATAAAGAAAATTACCCTAAAACAATGTACCATGAATTAGGGCTAATGATGTGAATATGAGTTGGGAAAATCTTGGGATGTCTGTTTAAAATGGGAGCACCAAGCAGACATCACATAACAAAGAATTATCTGGCCCAAAATATCAGTAGGGCTCAGGTTGAGAAACCCTGTTTGGCTAAAAGAGGATAAAGACTATACTCGTTGGAAAAAGCGCCTGGATTTTTGATTAAACAAAATTAACCTGTGAAGAATGCTAATGAGATATGTGGAAATGATAGTTAATTGATTTCTCAATCCAGTCTCTTTATTCAGGCCAGGTCAAGCTTGGACACATTTCAGTGACTAAGGAACCAATCTGATTCAAGACTAAATGGTATTCTGATTGACAGTAAAACCTCCCCTCTCTGGTATTTCCTCCCTCGCTGGCTGATCCAAGGAATCATGCCTATGACAAACTAGCTGGGTGGCTCCAATGTACTGATGAGCACTTGTGATAGTTCCTTGCCTCAGTGTCCTGTAGGCCCATCGTACCTGAATTTTCTGTCCTCCAAATTTTAATCTTTCTAGATTTGTCATTTGCTCAACCCATTTTCCAGCAACAACTCACCTTTTCTCTCTCCTCTATGTGATTCCCCATCCTCCCATTCCTTCAGTTCCTCCTTCTCCAAGCTTCCCCGGACTTGTTCTTTATGGTCCTGCCCATGTATCCCAATTGCTCATCCTGACTCTGCTTGAACCTGGACTTAACTTGCCTCAATGGCCAATCTCCCTCATCAAACAGGCAGTTCCTTAAGCCAATGATCTCCTCCTGACTTCTCTTCATTGCCAAAAGCAAATACAGAGGATACAAAAAATGTACACATGTCTTGGATCTTTTCATCTTGCTATTTTAAGAATGTAACATGTGCTTATTCTTTGGATGAACACCACCTTCTCAACAAATGTCATACATTGCCACTATGATTCAATTCAACTTCAAAAAGCAAAGCATAGATAATATCTCTTAAAATTGTGTATATACTTTTTTGGCACCAGTATATTTTTATTGTCCTATAATATACAAAGTATTTTTAAATAACTTACCTCATTTAATAATGTCACTCAGACAGAAGTATATTTTTTTACTCACATTTTATGGGTAGGGGAGCTGAGTCTTAGGGAAATTGCCTAAACTACGACATCTCAGCTAGTGTGTGATGGGATTGGGCTCAAACCTGTACCTTATGATGCCTCTCCCATACCATTTCCATTCCTGATGCTTCACTGTTCCACACTCCTGTGGGCCCCTTTGTCCCTCATAATGAGTTCAATCTCCCTTCCCTTCTCATGCTATCTGGCTTTCCCACTTGGATTGTCCCCAGTGCTGTGTTATTCTTAGTTTCAAATCATTTTATATATTTTAATGTGATGTGTAGTTTTAAGAAAATTGTCTACTGTTTACTCTCTGTTTTCTTCAGCTATAATTTAAATTCCATGAGAGCTAAGATCTTTGTTTGTGCACTGATCTATCCCAAGCATCCAGAGTAGTAAGTGGTACATAATCAAAACTCAAATAACTTTTCCCTTATTTCTAGCCAGGATCTTCCTGTAGCAGTTTACATTAATCAAATTTAAATATTACCCTTCTTTCCACAGGGATGTAGGTTTTGGAGCAAGACAAACCTAAGCTTGGATTCTAGTACAATCAGGTCTTAGATGTGTGACCATACTAGTTACCTTTTCTAGTTTTTGTCTTTTCTAACATTTGTAAAATGGAGTGAATACTAATACTTTTTCAAGTTTTTGGAAGCATGAAGATGGATTTCCAACCTCCTCACTGGTTCATGGAACACAGAAGGTCACAATCCACCAGCCTCACTACAATTGGCCTGAGCTGAACACAGAGGAAGCTCAGGTGTGCACTGTCTGGGCTAAGAAGAACAGCAATATTAGACATGGCTACTAAGAACAAGAGGCTGAACTGGGTGGCATGGCACACACCTCTATTTCTAGTAACTCAGGAGGCTGAGACAGGAGGATTGCAAGTTCATCGCCAGTTGACAGCCTGTACAACTTAGCGAGACTCTGTCTCAAAATAAAGAATTTTAAAAGGGGAGTTGAGGGTGTGGATCAGTGGTGAAGCACTTTCTTAGTAGATGCAATGCCCTGGGTTCAAACTCTAGTACTGCAAAAAAAAAAAAAAAAGAGCCAGAGTCCATCACCATTTTGCACATAGAATTTTATCCTTGGCCCATACTAAGATTTTGATGAACCAAGCTTTCTTCATGCATACATCTGTACATATATAAACACTAGTCTTCTATAAGTGCTGCTGATCTGTAACTTGAATTGAGAATTTCACATTGAACTTAATTACATTTTATTTTGTCATATCAAGTCCATAATTCTTATCCATGCTGAACCAGAAGTTTATGCTTCCATTCTCTCTCATAACTTGAAATCACCTGAAATGTTGTTGTTAGGTGCCATCAAGTCGGTATCCGACTCATAGCAACCCTCATAGGGTTTTCAATGGCTGACTGTTTTGGGATTGCCATGGGAGTGGATTGCCAGGCCCTTCTCCCATTTTTGCGGTGCTGGGAATTGAACTCGGGACCTCAGAGACTGCAGCACAGTGCTCTACCAACTGAGCTAAATCCCAGCCCACCTGAAATGTGGATCACTTTTTTTTTCAAGTCTTTCTCCAAAGTGTTGATAGAAAGCTCATTAGAGCAACACTGTGAATGGAGTCCGGAGGCCAACAGAAAACTTTATATGGTGTTAGGCACTGGGAAGGACATTTAACCAATAAGGAGCCACTTCTCCCTCCAACAATTCAGTCATGCTGATAATACACCCGCTGCTCCTTCTGTCTGGAACACGCTTCTCCTTCCTCCGTTTATCAACTCACTACCATTCATCTTTCATTCCTTTGACCTGTAGTTGACTCTATTGGCCACTTGACCCACTATGCTGCCCCTCCTATAGTCTTCCATGGCACTTGATGCCTCCCCTGTCAAAGCACTTACTGTATCACTTGCCTATCTTGCTTACCATGGGATCTCCTCAATCACAGTTCCTGGCAAATAGCAGAGTCCCAGTATGTATTTGTCAAGTGAATGGATGTGCTTATGCAATGTGCTAAGTGGTTTTCTCCCTGACGTACATAACTCTAGAGAAGAGAGGAAAGATGTCCCAGCTCAATGTTCCTATGACAAGATGTGGTGAGAAGAATGGTGGGTGGCTTTGGTGCAGTCTGAGTTATTACTAAGCTTCCAGATGCTTCTAGTTTTCCTTTCCAGATAAGGAAGTCTCATCTTTTGGAGGAAGGAGTTGGATGGCCCTTGGCATCAACATGCATTACCCTGCCTTCCCTACTAGTCTCAGAAACAGCCACATGGATCCTCTGGGGTGTCTAGCCATTCCAGAACTCAGGATGTGATGGTGCCAGAAAGAAGTCTCATTCATTGCCTAAATTATTCTCTTATTCATCAACAAAGTATCCACGCACTGCCTGTCTTCTGACTACAGTACTATCTGCCTATGTGTTCTAATGTAAGCAGCTGAGCTGTTCTCTGATGCATGATAGTCCTATTTGCTTATGCATCAAGGCTGTTTTAGTCTGTAGCACAAACTGTGGATTGTGGAATTTCTCCCTCTTAATGCTTGGAGAATATTTAGGGAAAAATAGGTATTCCATAGCTTAGTTCCCATCTCCTAACAAAAATATCCCTGACATATTTCAGACTCCACTCAGCCACAAACACAGCCCCATGCTGGATGTTTTGAGTAGCAGCAAGATTAAGGATTTAACTAAGAGAAAAGTAAAAATTTCTTGGTCTTAAGGTACTTCTGGAATGAGGAAGGGAAAATTTTACTCCAAACATAAGCAATTACATAAAACTTCACACAAAGGACAGTTAAGTCTGCTCTGTTTTTGCCACCATGTCCACATGTTACCCACACCAAAGCAAGATTTGTTCAAGTTTCAATCCTCCCTCTAGGTACTAAGAATCTCATATACTTGGATATTCATTATAGCAATAGCTTTCATCTCCAGAGATTCAGAATAATCTTCAAATTAAGATGCTAGACTCTTCTTCTGGAAATCTGAATTAAATAGGTCTGAGATTAATTCTAAGATTCTGTGTTTTTAAGTGAGCAACCCAAATAATTTCAGTCCAGCATATAACCTATCACAAAAAGGGGTAACTCACCTGCTATGTGAGAAATCTCTGAGAACATCAGGTGTAATTCTTTTATTCGACACTGAAGTTACCAGGATGGGCAAATGAGAAAGGCAAAAAGATAGAGAATTGCAGAGAGATGTAAGTAGAGTTCCAAGGAAGCATGGTCCTTAGGCTCCCTCTGTTTTACATCCAAATGGATGAAGTCATCTCTCACCTCTGGAAGCCAGATCCTTATTCCATAGGAATCTGACCTGATGCCTGCCCTACACTGTTTGGGGCTTGGCCAACACATTTCTGGGCAACATTCTACCAAACTCTGTGACAAAAATAATACTCTGCAACCTATGAGTTGCCTCATACTAGTGTGGGATTTCAGGGGAAGTCTCTCTGGCAAGCCTTTGAACACTTTGAAGTGGTTTATGGATGGCCCCTTTTGCACTTCTGAATCCTCAGTGTGGTCCTGGAGATACTGTAAGTTCTGTTCAACTGGTTTTTGTAGAAGGAAAAAGGGTGGGGGAAATGAGGTGGTAAGTCATCAGGAAAATGGTGGAGGGTAGAGAATAGAAGCTATAAAGTGTCATTAAACATATTGTTGAATTCTGTAAAATATTCTAAACTCCTGAGAAAATAGGCCCAATTGCAAGATGTATTTTAAAAGCCCAAGCTTCAAGAACACATAGACAGAGTTAGGTGTGGTGGCGAAAATCTGTAATCCCAGCACCTAGCAGGCTGAGGCAAGAGGATCATGTGTTTGAGGCCAGGCTGGGCTACATAGTGAGGTCCTGCCTCAAACAGACAAACTAAAACAAAAACCAAGCCAAAACAGTGTGCAGACAGGTGCACAGACACACACACAAAGAAACATGCAAAAGAACATGCACTGTTGTGGATCCTTTTGCTCACAAATGCTTATCTCTAGCAATGGAGATGGCATGGGGCCGGCCCCTGTATGGTCCCAGTTAGTAGGAGAGTACCAGGCCACTGGGGGATTCCTGGCTCACCCAGAGGCCCCTCTACTTTATCAATATCCAATTCTTTTCCATAAAGTAGGCCTAATTATGCTGGTAACTGGAGTCTGTCTCCAGAGGATAGTGCAGGCCAGAGTGTTGCTTTTCCAAAAAAAAGAGAATGTGCCGTGACCTGTCCCCTGAACCTGAGGGAAGATAAAACCTCTTAGAGGTGAACACTCCTTTTCTCACAGCCAAGTCTGTGTTTCTTCTTCATTTTGATGGGATGATCTCCCCTCTTTCACCTAGACAGGGGTTCCTTGTCTAGCAGTGTGTCTGAGAGAATAGAAGCCAGATCTAACAAGAATCCTCCATCAGGGGCTTCTAAGCCTCTCCTCATCCAGATCTCATTTGCACCCAGAGGCCTAGGCAATAGAAACCCCAGGTTGCTGTATTGGAAAAAGTAAGATCCTGCCATGCAATTGTGGGAATGTGCCAAAGAGAAGATACAGTCAAGAGTAGCCTGGATTTTCAGATAGGGGGCAAATGTAGAACTGATGAAAATACCCCTTTCAGTAATTGAGAAAACTCTAAAACTATGCTGGGAAAATAATTGGGTTAATACAGGGAGGATCTCTGGAAGAGGCAGGAACTATGACTAAGATCAAAGGTGTAGAAAGTCAAGTCTGGCCTTATAGCTTTGGCAAGTCACTTAAACCCTGTGTGCTTAGGTTTCTAGCTGAAAATGGAAAAATAATAATGCCTGCCTGATGGGCTATTGTGGGAATTAGAGGGTAGAAAGGCAGACAGACACACAGACATGTGTAAATAGATGGACATTTGTGTTCATACATACACACATATGTACATGCACATGCAGTGTGATATTCACATTCTACCTGCATAATACATTTAACTAAACCAGCAATGACCAAATGTGCTGGGAATCAGAAACACCTGGAGGACTTGTTAGACAATAGCTTGCCCAGAGTCTCTGCTTTTGTAGGTTTGATGAGATGCATTTGCATTTCTAACAAGGTCCTAGGTGATACTGACACTACTGGTCTGAGTACTATCCTTCAAGAACCAGTGTAGTAGGTTCAGCACTGAGAATGAACAAGAGTTATGTCTATCCTTTATACCATTGCCTTCCTAGCAAGTAAACAAGTGTGGGTCAGTAAATACATAAATGAATGGATCTCACACAATGTCCTCAGTTACCCTTTATACTACACAGGGTTTTGCTAGGTGGTCTCTAGAGTCTCTTTGCCAACTTTCCAGAACTAGGTCCCTTAGCCAAGGAAAAGACATACTCAAAGCCAGCCCCTGGATACTATGTCTTTGACTCTGGCTCTGTAGTGTGAGGTCCTTGGAGGTGTGGCCTGTATAGAGAGGGCACTGGATCGGACTTTCAGGGACCAGGACAGAGCCAACTCCTGTTGTCATTCCTCTCTGCCCCCAGGAGCCCTTCATCTTCTATGGACCACTGTGGCCACAGGGCACCATCTTGTTCTGAGGAAAGGCCTATCCTCCAAAATGTTCAACCATCTAAGCCAAATGCGTGGGGTGTGATCAAAAATTACAGTGAATGTTTAAATAAACAAATTTATTACAGGAAAAGACACATTTCCATTAATCCCCTTCAAAACAAAACTCTCCCTCTACCTTCAAACACACTTAACCTATTATTCTTGCTACTTTCTGAAAAAGTTCTGGAGGTCCTATTTTGTGAATGTCATTAGTTTCATCCTCCATCATGTTGATGCTCCATGTCACACACTGCTGCTGGTATGGTGATTTCTGTCAAATAAAAACATTATGGTGTGTCCTTATCCACCTTTTCACTGGATCTGGCATCATGAAATTTCTGGCTCTTCCCCAAAGTCAAAATGACCATGAAAGGTAAATGTTTCAAACCGATTCAAGACGTCAATGCAGCCACAACAGTGCAACTAAAAACACTCACAAAAGAGGACTTCCAGAACTGCTTCAGAAAGTGAAAAGAATTATGGAATAAGTGCTTTTGAGGCTAGGGGAAGTATGTTGAAGAGGATTAATGGGAATGTGTCTTTTACTGCAATGATTTTTTTTATTTAAACATTCACTCTGTCCTTTGATCAGACCTCATATGCAGCATTTATCTTCAGGAAGTAGGAAAAGGAGGCACCTCTGACTACCAAGCCCCTCTAACTCACACATTCATGCTACCAAGGCCACCATGCCCAATGGGATTTGAGAGTAATTAAGGAATGCAGACTCGGGCTCAGATTCTTCCTTTTCTTTAACAAGAAAAGAAGAGAAAAGAAAAGAAGAAATTTAAAGGAAAAGCAAATAATTTAGTTGTGAAGGAAGAAGAGCATATCCTCAAAGAGCTTCCAAGTGGTCCCCTCTTCCCTTTCCCTGATTTCAGAGGTACCATGACTCTGACTATGGGCTGGGATTTAGCTCAGTTGGTAGAGTGCCACTCTGCAGTCTCTGAGGTCCCGAGTTTGAGTCCCAGCACCACAGAAACGGGAGAAGGATGTGGCAACCCACTCCCAAGGCAATCCCAAAACAGTCAGCCATTGAAAACCCTATAAGGGTCACGACACAACTCGATGAAACCTAACATGACTCTGACTATAGGCAGACTGGGGCAACTTCTAAACCCACACTGAAGCTCTTTACTCATAGCTTGAGAAGGAAAAGTTATCTTCCCTATTCCCTCATTCAATCAGGGGACAGGAACATGGAGAGGAAATAGAAAACCCACAAGCAACCCACCTAAACTAAGCTGAAGAATGTTCAGACACATGGGTACAATAAACCCAAGAAGAAAAGTAATGAATTAAGATGTCAACTCATACCACCCTATACCCATTGTTGTTGTTGTTGGGTGCCGTCGAGTCGAGTCGGTATCCGACTCATAGCGACCCTCTGTACACCAGGGGAAACATTATTGTCAGTGCTTCTCTGCTGTGCATAGGGTTTTCAATGGCAGATTGATTTTTTGGGGGAGGGGGTTGCCAGGTCCTTCTCCCAAGCCTACAGCTTCTGGTGTTCCCAGGCGGTCTCCCATCCAGGTACTAACCAGGCCCAACCCTGCTTAGCTTCCGAGATCTGATGGGATCGGATTCCACAGGGCTGTGGCTGCAGGCCATCCGGGGCTGGGATTTAGCTCAGTTGGTAGAGCACTGAGCTGCAGTCTCTGAGGCCCCCAAGTTCAATTCCCAGCACCACAGAAATGGGAGAAGGGCCTGGCAATCCACTCCCAAGGCAATCCCGAAGCACTTAGCCTTTAAAACCCTATGAGGGTCACTATGAGTTGGATACCGACTCGACGGCACCTAACAACAACCATCCAATTCATAGTGACCCTATATACAACAGGTGAAACACTATTGTCAGTGTTTTTCTGCCATTCATAGGGTTTTCAATGGTGGATGACATTAGGATGACATAAAAATTATAAAACGATAGAAAATGACAAAGGTTGGCAAGGACGTGGAGAAATTAGGACTTGTGTGTGGACTATTGATAGAAATGTTAAAAATGATGCAAACACTATGGAAAATAGAACAGTGGTTCCTTGAAAATTAAAAATAGAATTATCGCTGGGCGCAGTAGTGCACGTCTGTAATCACAGCAGCTCGGGAGGCAGAGGCAGGAGGATCGAAAGTTCGAGACCAGAGGCAGTCTGCGTAACTTAACGAGACCCTGTCTCAAAAAGTAAAAAAAAAGAAAAAAGAAAAAGAAAAGGGCTGGGGGTGCAGCTCAGTGGTCCAGCACTTGCAAAGTATGCAAGCATCAGGCCTTGGGTTCAACTCCCAGAACCACAAAAAAAAAAAAAAAAAAAAAAAAGAATTATCATATGATCCAGCAATTTCATTTCCAGATATTTACCCAAAAGAATTGAAATCATGGGATCAAGGATGAATGTGTACACCCATTTACATTGTAGCATTACTAACTATATCTAAAATGTGGAAGCAACTCAAGTGTCTATCTAGTCATTGATGAACAGATAAAACATGGAATATTCATGCAGCAGAATATTATTCAGCCTTAAAAAGAAAAAAAGTGACATATGCTACAACAAAGATGAACCTAGGGAATATGTTAAGTGAAATAAGCCAGTCACCAAAGAACATGGTATGGTCTTGCTTATATGATGTACCTAGAATAGTGAAATTTATGGAGACAGAAAGAAGAATGGTGGTTTGTAGACTATTTAACAGGTACTGAGTTTTTGTTCTGCAAGATAAAAGAGTTTTGTGTTGGGTGGTGGTGATGATAACAGAATAATCTAAATGAACTTAATTTCACTGAACTGTACATTTAAAATGGTTAAGATGGTAAATTTTATGTAAATACGTATATTATCACAATTTTAGAAAACACATCTCAGCAAGACAGGAAGAGGGAAAAACACGCATTACACAGGACTTGGGTTGCAGTGTACTGTGTCTTTATTGTCTTGCCTCAGACTTTGCAGGTGCCCATCAGGACAGAGCAAGGCCCAGGCTGCCAAACTCATAAGCTTCAGTAAGCTGTTACCTAACCTAAGATGGGCACAGGAATTTAGGGACAGTCTCACTCCACTTGGATGGGAGTTTACAATCTAGTCGGGTAGATAAGGCAGATGCACCTGAAAAGAGAAGTAACAATTCAGGAGTTGTTGCAGTGCAGTTGCCAAATGGATGGTGTGGCCAATGCAATGAGTTTTAGGAAACCACACAGGTGCCTGTAGGTGGGAAGAAGCAAAGATGGCTCCAAGGAAGAGGCTGTGAAAGATGTGTTAGATTTCAGATGCTGGGAAATAGGAGAGGAGAAATGGTTCAGGTAGGGAGAATTAGCAGAATCTTGGAAGTAAGGAAGGACACCGAAGGAATGTCTGGAGGAACACCCAAGATGTGCATCGCTGGCCAGGCTGGTCTGGCTAGAATTAAAGGTGTGTACAGGGGAAGAGTCAGATGTGAGGCTGGAGAAGCAACTGAGACTAAGCTGTGGAGCCTGAGATACACAAAGGAGTCTTGATGCTGCCTTCGAAGCATGGAGCCTCTAACTCTCTTAGTTAGAGGCAAAGAACACAATTAGAAATTGTGGCTCTAGAAGAGGAAGAGCAATATTCTCTACCGGAAGCAGGGGCATCTCAGCCGCTTTAAAAATAGGCAATCTGTGCTCCAGCATAACCCCCACCTTTCACTGCACAGCCCCCTGAACCCTGTGCCTCTGGAAACACGTCACCACCAGATATACAGCCAGGACCGCTCTCTTGCCCCTGGTTACTACTACATGGGCCACAGCCGGGGCCCTCCGTGTCTAGGCGGCATGGATTGGACTCACAACCGCCTAGGTCACATGGGTACCGAATTGGATTTGGGCCAGAGCAGGGGCTGGGACCGCAAGGACGCTCCCCACAGGGCTCTGGGCTTGAGCAAGGCGCTGGAAGGGGAATTGGCTCTGGATGTGGACAGGGCTGCAGGCCTGGACCCGGCTCTGGACTCTCACACTGCCGTGGGCGTGGCTGTGGAACCGGACGGGGAGCTGGACCTGGTTCTGGACACAAACAAGGCTCTGAAAATCGCCGTGGTGGAGGACAGGGGTGAGGTTCTGGAATTGAGCGTGGCTCTGGACGTGGACATGGACGTGGAGCTGGAAGTGGGCATCTCTGCGGTGAGGGCTCGGGCCCACGGTCACACCGCGGTGGTGGACAGGGCCTCGGGAGCGAGCGTGGCTGTATGCGTGGCCTCAGCTCTGGGCAGGAGGCGCCCCAGGAGGATTGTGGGGCACAGCTGCCCGAGCGACCTCTGATGGGAGGAATCTGAACAGGACACCTCTGCGGGGGAACCTGCCTGGGGCAGCAGGGCGAAGAAATCTCTATACGGCACTTGGGTCCACATCTCTGGGAGCAGCCTGAAGTGGGACGCCGAGGACAGTGGCTGTTGTAGATGGGCTCGGAGCGCCGAGGTGGGGTGCAGTAGTTGTAGGAATCTGACGAGCACTGTGATGGCTGGCAACTGCTGTAGCTGGGCTCAAAACGTCGTGGCAGGGAACAGCTGCGGTAAGACGGCTGCAACTGACGAGGAGGGAGGCATCGGCTGGTGCTCCGAGAGCGACGCTGCACCATAGGGCTGGGACCGTAGCCACCGTAGGAGCCCTGAGACTGGCATTGGGGTGCACAACCACTAAAGGAAGGCTGGGACTGATGCTGGGGGGTGCAGCTGCTGTAGGAAGCCCGCGACTGGAAGTTGGGAGTGCAGCTGTTATAGGATCCCTGATAGTGGCTCTGGGTGGAGAAGCGTCCCTGAGCCTGGCCCACTGGGGAGCACTCTATATAAGTAGGGACAGGCTGAGGAGCTGGGTAGGGGATGAAGGTCTCCACTGGGCATTCTATATACCGGGTTTCTGTATAATAAACTGGAGCGCTTTCTACATAGCAAGTCTGAATAGGTTGTGGGACTTGGTACTGCACATAGGAAACTCCAGACTGGCTTGGAGTCTGGCATGGAATACAGGACATCTGAGTCTGGCAGGGAGCCTCGCACTTCACCTGGGTGGTCTTGGACTGGCATGGAGCCTGGCACTTCACCTTGGTGGTCTTGGATTGGCATGGAGCCTGGCACTTCACCTGAGTAGTCTTAGACTGGCATGGAACCTGGCACTTCACCTGGGTGGTCTTGGGCTGGCATGGAGCAGGGTACCCCAAAACTTGCATTTCACAAGGGGCTTGAACCACCACCTGGCTGTTGGCATTGGAGAACTGAGAGGGGCCAAAGGAGGACCCCTTGACACAGCACTGGGGGAGGGGCAGGCAATACTGAATCTGCTGCTGGTCACACATGGCTCTGATGCAGGTGGATGTGCAGAACCTGAGGGTAGAGAGATCAGGATCAAGAGAGTGAGAGTCAGGGAGGAGAGGCCAGGATCGCAGAACAGGCACCTATGGCTTCCCTGGCCTTTCTTCATCTGCCCTCAGCCTTCACCCCAGAATACTTACTGCCTCAGCTGGACCCAGGATTAGTCACCATTTTCCATGAGTTTTGTCCTGGGACTACCAAAAGGCATGATTATGCTTAGCCAGAGTTCAAAGTGTCCAGAATTTTCCCGGGGAGGCCAGTGTCTACTACCAGAGGCCAATAATAAGAAGTGGATCCTTCAGGCTTCCTGTGGTCTAAACAGCCTTACTGGAAGGAGAGGTAACACTTTGTTCACATTGCCATACCCCAAAGTGAGGGCTCCACAACCAGGGGAGCTTGGCTTTTCCCATACATGGATACTAACAGCATATGTGTATGTACACAGACATAAAAATGAACACATGAGAGCAAGCACTGCCCACACTCACATCCTGTCCATTGGAAGGTAAGAGGTCCAGTCAGTTACTGGGCAGCTCAAACCCAACATTACTCTTTTGCTTATTTGTATTCAGTCTTTTTAAGGTGAATTCATTTAAATAGGCCCTCATGGAAATATGCAAAAGCATGTGCATACAAAATGCAGTGGCCTTGGAACAGCTCAGGATCAACATGCCCCCGAGGTTGCTGTTGTTAATCACCTGGAGTGTGACAGTCAGCTGGTTTCAGACCCTTCTCAGAGGCAGGATAGAGTTACCTCAGTTAGGGTAACCCAGAAGTTGCAAAATTCTTAATCACAAGACTGATATTTGACCACACTTGAGGATCTACACAGCAGGAGTGTTGCAAACATGGCCTGAGGCATCCAGGCAAACATTTCAGTGCCACACTTACCCAGGGAAAAAGCAGAGCACCCTCCATCCTGCTATTCTCCCCAAATCCACCTGCTCATATACAGGCAGTCTAGCAACCAGCACACAGGGATCTGACTTGACAATTGGCTCATCCAACCAATCACCTCTCAATAACCTCCCCCAGTACTAAAAGTGCTTTATAATGAAGGACAAAGCCATTCATTTTCTGTTTGTAGAAAATATCTAAGTACGTGTTCCCTCAGGAAAGGTAACCCTCCCTCACGTGACTCTGCTCACAAGATAAATTACTAATGTGTCTTTTTCAGGGAGAGCAGGTCCTAAATGAGGGAGAGTGGTACCTGAGGATGAGGCCAGGGTTATCAAAGACAAGTACATTGACTTTGCGGCTCTATCTCTTCTCATAAGCTCTACAAATATTCTTATGTCTCCTAAAAATTCACCACACTTTTCTTCCAGGCTGTTGTACCAGCCTTCCTCTGCTCCCCATGTCTCCCTTCACTGTACCTCACTCCTATAAACCTAGGGACCCTTTGAACATGACCCACACCCCAACCCCAGGACCCAGATCCTAGACTCACCCTCCTCAGGAGGCACACGGTCATTCAGGCTGAGGCTTCTGGGCTGAAGGCTGTCTTTATATAAAGAGTTCTGGGTCTGGCTTAGGCTATGAGACAGCTGGTTGGCATCTCTTGGCTCATCACCCAGGCTGGCATTCCAGTAGCTGGTTCCCTCCCCGTGTGCCTGTCCTTGCAGTCATCTACAGAATTGGGAGGACCTTGGCTCAGTGTCAATGTTTCTGGACTATGAAGGAGCAGATTATTGTTTTCTTCCTCCTTCTTCATCCTATCAATTTCTTCTCCATCCCTAGAGGACCTGGTGGTGAAGCTGATGAGAAGTGGCAAAGGTGTCTTCCATTCGGAAAGGTGATTCTACCCCCTACTTTTTTCTTTGTTAGATTCTTGTCAGACAGAGGCAATAGAGGAAAGATTCCCTAACTTAAAGCAATTAAAAACTGAATCAAATATAGAGATTACTATAGAATGAAGAGAACATAGAGTCAGAGCTGAGTGTATTGCCCCAGGTTGTTGACTGCTTGTAGCTATGTGTCCTTTGTAACCAACCTTAGTATTAATGTACTCTTTTGCAAATTTGATATAATTGTCTTTTTCTGAATGTCATGAAGACTAAGATAATCATTTTTGTGCAACACCATCTAGCTAAGAATAGCATTCAAAATATTCAACATCCCGTTAAAGTAAATGTGTATCATAAGCAACAGACACAGCTGGATCAATGGGCACCTGCTATAACCCAGTCTTGAGCTGAGCAAACTGATATTTGCATAGCAGCTGCTCAGACAGTGCTATAGAGCAGTATTTGAAGACAGCACAAGACATCTAATGCTATGGAATAGTCCTTGAAGACAGGTCAGTGCAGAACAGAAGTCCTGTGAGCCAGATACAAAGAAGGTTTCTTTTTATGTTTTGCCTGAATAATATTAAAATTAACCATTAATATTTATAGACAAAGAGGTTTTTTTTTCTTAAGATCCTAGACATCTCACTTTTCTTCTAAAATCAAAAGATCTGGCATAGGAGGACCTACCTTGCAGCAACCTGATTAACAACTGCCTTCTTTGGACAGAGCACATGTTTTTCCATTCTACACTGCTTCATCATTCTTTGCTATATCTACAATGCAATTCAAAGTGTAATTTTCCTTGCATTGTTGTCCTTGTACTCTCATTTTCTTAGTGAAGTTAAAAGGAAAGTGAAATAATCCTTCTGCCTGCATCATTTCACTTGTTTCTGTCACCCCCCAGCCTTTGTGGATGTTTAGATTCTGACCAAACTTGTGAGCAGATATTTTAGATTTAGAGAGATTTCTAGCTTTATTATTACTAATGAGATGAAATCTACTTAACCTCTACAAGCCTCAGATTCATTGTTTAGAAAATAGATAAAAGAACAAGGAAAGAAGGAGTGGAGGAGGCGGTGTAATTAGAAAAAGCCATAATATTGTGTGTATTAAAATAAGGGTGATCTGAAGTACTTAACACATAAATAACCATTTAACTCTCTGGGCTTCAGTTTCCTCATATGAAGATGGAAGTGATAATACTTACTTCATCAGGTTCTCACAAGGATAAAATCACATAATGGGGCATGAAAGTGTTTTGTGACCTACAGCACACATGCCAGTCATGTCTGTGAAATCCCTCCCATAAGGAAGTTGGTCCAGATCAACTTGACTTCAGAGTCTTAGCTCTGCATCCCATCACTCACTCCAGATGGTCTTCAGGTACTATTCCAGATGTGAGTAGGATCATAGCCTTTTGGAATGTCCTAACAACAAGAACCCCAGAAATTACCAAGTCCTACCCTTTAATTCTATAGATGAGACTCTAAATCCCAGAGAGATGACACTATCTGGGGACCTAAAGTTAAAAACCACCTTAAAGAGATGAAATCCCAGGTACCCCTAGTCCTAAACCAGTACTCTTTCTACTACAACAACTTAATTTTCTGATCACACACATTTGGCCAGAGTGCTCTGAAGCTGGATAGCCCTAGGGCTTGTTGTTCACAGAGAAGATAGTTTGGAAAGCTGTGAACAAGGAAAACTGAGAACCCAGACAAGCCAGTCCGCCTAGAATGTTAATTAGTGAATCCTAATTTTAGTGTCTCTTCCACTCATCTTTTGATGGAAGGTGTCCTTTTTGAAGGGAAATATGGGTCTTATTCTTCTTTGTATCTCTGTATCCTGACATAATAGGAGTCTGTTGATGGATGAATGGTGGATGAGTGTCACCTCTAAATGATGAACCCTCAAATATGTTACAGTGAACTCATCTCCCTTCACCCTGTTTGGCTCTCAGGAGGACTGATTGCTAATGACCGGTACGATCTCTCATAAACAGAGAGATAACCTAAGACAGGCACTCAGGAGAGGCAGGGCTGCCTGGAAAGGCCAAGATGCCCACCTATTCACTGTGTCCTTTGTTAAACATTACAAAGGTTTGCTGGTGCATGCAGTAAAACGAGTTTCTGAAAACACTAACTGATGTCCTGGCTCCTGGAAGGCCACTTATCGATTATCTTTTGGGATTTAGAAGCAATGTCCAGAGAGTCTTCCCTGCCCTAATCTTACCTCCGATTGTTAAGAGGAAGAGATTAGATAAACAATGACCAGGTTAAAAAAGTTCATACTTTTTTTTCTGTTCTGTAATTTGTTACTAATAAATAAAGTTTAGATATAAGGAAGCTAGGAGAGAACCTTAGTAGCTCTTGGCCAAAGCTCGTGAACATTCTTGGCTGGCTGTCTCTTGAATTTGTCGCAGAACCCTGCGACTACAGATGAGTGGAGGGATGGGCCTTAGACTGGGCTTGGTTCACATGTCTTAAATCACTGGAGAATGAGTGAACAAACCCAGGGAGCACTGCCACCCTTGTTACCTCTTGCTTCTTACAGAGAGAAGGGGTGGGGGTGGAAAAGACCTGGACGTTAAGTCTTACAGATGACAATAGGGGCTAGATGTTAGAGTTCTTGACAATATGGTTTCAGAGATTAATCATTTGACTAAAAGCAAAAGATTTTAACTCCAGACATTCTTTCTCTGATGTGTAAGCATCTAGAATTAAAACTTTGTCACTGGTTAAATAAGTAGAACTTGTGCTAAGATTGTCTAAAGGCAGGGATAAATGTGGTATATTCCTTTTTTGTCAATAAGGACTAGGATTCTTCCACAAAGTATTCCTTATTTGGCAGTTTGTTCAAACTAAATATTTCATTCGATAGCTTTCAATATGGCCTGCCAACCTCTGAGAACCTACGTATATTCTTATATTTTTTATTTTTATTTTTTGCTTTTTTGCCTTGACCAAATCAATACAGATGAAAATAAGTCATTTTGGCTCCCTAGAAAGTTCTTCCTCTCCAGGTTCCAGTATTATACAACAGAGTCATCCTTGATTCTCTTTCCAGCTTACCCCAACATGCAGTCCTCACACATTCTTCATTTGGCTTCATATTTTCTCTGAAATATTTCCCCTAATGTTCATCCCTGCTGTCCCTGCTATAACTCAAGTCTTCATGATCTCCTACTTGATGCAATTGTCTTCTCACTGTTTTCTCTGCTCCCACTCTTTAACTGGAATTTGCTTCAAGAGTGATCATCCTAAAAAATAAAATAAAGCTAATTATGCTATTACCTTTGCTTTCCATGTCTACTGGAAAAATATTCAAACTCCTTAGCAAAGTATAGAGATCACTTCATAAAATGACTTTACCTTTCCTTGGGAGAAGGGCCTGGAAATCCACTCCCAAGGCAATCCCAAAACAGTCAGCCATTGAAAACCCTATGAGGGTTGCTATGAGTCGGATACTGACTCGATGGCACCTAACAACAACAACTACCTTTCCAGGCTCATGTCCCTCTTGTCTTCATTACCTCCCCACCCACATACCACCCCACACAAACATCAAATGAAGCCATGCAAAGTGATTTTCCTTCTCTACACATGCCTTGATATCTCATGATGGCAGACATTTGCAAACACTGTCTTCCCTTCCTGGAATGTCCTTTCCTCTCTTCTCCTCCTATGAACTATTGCTCATCATTCGAGAAACTCCAATGGCATGTCCTTGGTAAAGGGCCCTGATTCCCAAAGCTGTGATTCACTATCTACTCTGGCAGCACTTTAGACAGACATGTCATTGAGGTTATCATGTGTTCTGACTATTTATATTCCCATCTTCCACACCAACTGTGAGTTTCCTAAGGAAAACAAGAGGTGGTATATAAAACTTTGTCTCCCAGATAATTACTGTGCCAGTATGTAGGGTTCATTTCACTGGGTGGATTAAATCATTTCATTCTCATGTACACACAAATATGTAAACAGCCATAAATGTATTTAAAAGCCTAGTATATGTGTCTTATATTGCATTTTATGGATTGATTTGTTTTATCATGTGTCAAAATGTAATAAAGGGACAGAAGATAATATGTAAAGGCTATATTAAAACCCACAATAGAATCACAGAGATAGAGGATGAGAAATATAGATACAGATATAGCTATAGATACAAAGATGTGTT
>VMDO01021348.1:0-35585 GCA_007922755.1 Pedetes capensis
GATTGTGTGGATCACAACAAATTATGGATAACACTTCGGAAAATGGGAATACCAGAACACCTAATTGTGCTCATGAGAAATCTGTACATGAACCAGGAGGCAGTTGTTCGAATAGAACAAGGAAACACTGAGTGGTTTAAAGTTGAGAAAGGTGTGCATCAGGGCTGTATACTTTCACCCTATCTCTTCAATTTATACAGTGAGCAAATCATCCAAGAAGCTGGACTTTATGAGAAAGAACATGGCGTCAAGATTGGAGGAAGACTCATTAACCACCTGCGTTATGCAGATGACACAACTCTGCTTGCTGAAAGTGAAGAGGATTTAAAACATTTACTGATGAAGATCAAAGATCATAGCCTTCAATATGGGTTATGACTAAACATCAACAAAACAAAAATCCTTATGACTGGGTCAGCACGCAACTTCACATTAAATGGAGAAAAGATTGAGGTTGTCCAAGATTTTACTTTGCTTGGCTCTATAATCAATACCCGTGGAAGCAGCAGTCAAGAAATCCAAAGATGCATTGCTCTAGGAAAAGCTGTGGCAAAAGACCTCTTTAGAGTATTGAAAAGCAAAGATGTCACATTGAAGACGAAGGTGCGTCTGACGCATGCCATGGTATTTTCAGTGGCATCATATGGTTGTGAAAGCTGGACATTGAACAAGAGAGATAGAAAAAGAATTGATGCTTTTGAATTGTGGTGCTGGAGACGTCTATTGAATATACCATGGACTGCCAAAAGAACCAACAGATCTGTCCTAGAAGAGGTACAACCAGAGTGCTCCTTGGAAGCAAAACTGGCCAAACTGCGTCTTACATATTTCAGACATGTAGTCAGGAGAGAACAATCCCTGGAGAAGGACATCATGTTTGGAAGAGTGGCAGGTCAACAGAAAAGAGGAAAACCCTCCACCAGATGGATTAACACAGTGTCTGCAACAATGGGCTTAAACATAAAAAAGATGGTTTGCCTGGCACAGAATCGGCAAGTGTTTCGATCTGCTGTACATAGGGTCGCTATGAGTCGGACTCGACTCGACGGCACCTAACAACAACAACATATAAACATTTAAATTTATTTGTCAATATCCACAAGATAAGTTGATTTTTTTTGTACTGTGGGGTTGAATCTAGGGGCCGGTACACACTTTGCAAGTGTTGACCTATACTCTTAGCCCCATTTTTGTTTTCTATCTTGAGATACCCCCACAAGTCTGTGAGTTTGCCATACGGTGGGGGATTGGAGGTTGTTTTGATGCGAAAGCTATGCCACTGGTATTACAGACACCAGCAGGGTCACCCATAGTGGATAGGTTTCAGCTGAGCTTTGAGACTAACATAAACTATGTAGATCATGGCTAATCCATTTGTGAAACAATTAGCCATTGAAAACTCTATGAATAGCAGAGAAACACTGTCAGATATAATGCTGGAAAATGAGCACCTCCACCCCACCTCCGAGTTGGAAGATACTCAAAAGAAAACTAGGGAAGTGTTGCCTCCTCAAAGTAGAGTCAACATTAATGATATGAATGGAGTAATTGTGACCTCCATTAGATGATGTGGCATAACTCAAAATAAGAAGCACCAACAGTAAACATCCATTAATAATAGAAATGTGGAATGCACATAGTATAAATCTAGGAAACCACAACGTTTCAGAATTGATAGAATACCAATTGAGATATTTCAACGAACAAATGCAGTATTGGAGGTGCTCACTTATTCATGCCAACAGATTTGGAACATAGCTACCTGGCCAACTGACTGGAAGAGATCCATATTTGTGCCTATTCCCAAGAAAGGGGATCCAACTAAATGTGAAAACTATCATACAATATCATTAATATTACCTGCAAGTAAACTGTTGCTAAAGATGATGCAAAAGTGACTGCAGCAGTATGTAGACAGGGAACTGCCAGAAAATCAAGCTGAATTCAGAATAGGGTATGGAATGAAAGACATCATTGTTGATATCAGATGGATATCAGCTAAAAGGAGGTAATATCAGAAATATGTCTATCTATGTTTCATTGACGATGAAAAGGCATTTGACTGTGTGGATCATAAAAAATTATGGATAACACTGTGAAGAATGGATATAGCAGAGTGCGTAATCTTACTCGTGAGGAATTTGTACATGGACCAGAGGCAGTTCTAATAAAACAAGGAAACACTGTCTGGTTTAAAGTTAAGAAAGGTGTGCATCAGGGCTGTGTCCTTTTACCATACCTCTTCAATCTCTATGCTGAGCAAATAATCTGAGAAAGTAGACTTGATGAAGAAGAATATGGCATCAGGATTGGAGGAAAACTCATTAACAAACTACATTTTGTAGATGACACAGCTCTGCTTGCTGAAAGCGAAGAGGATTTGAAAAATTTATGGATGAAGTTCAAAGAACACAGCCTTCAGTATGGATTGGGGCTAAATGTCAACAAAATGAATATCCCTACAATTTGGTCAGTATGCAACTTCAGGATAAATAGAAAAAAGATTGAGGTTGTCCAACATTTTACTTTACTTGGTTCTACAATCAATAACCACAGAAGCAGCAGTCAAGAAAACCAAAGATACAATGCATTGGGAAAAGCTGTTGCAAAAGATTTCTTTAAAGTATTGGGAAGTAAAGATGTTACATTGAAGACAAAGGTGCTCCTCACCCATGCCGTGGTATTTTCAGTTGCATCACATGCTTGTGAAAGCTAGATGTCGAATAAGAGAAACAGGGAAGAATCCATGATTTTGAATTAT
The DNA here is from genome assembly GCA_007922755.1 of Pedetes capensis. Classification (NCBI taxonomy): domain Eukaryota; kingdom Metazoa; phylum Chordata; class Mammalia; order Rodentia; family Pedetidae; genus Pedetes; species Pedetes capensis. The sequence goes on from VMDO01021348.1 coordinate 2,762, forward strand.
GGTGCTGGAGATGAATGCTGAATATACCATGGACTGCCAAAAGAACTGAAAGATCCATCCTAGAAGTAGTGCAATCAGGGTTCTCCTTGGAAGCAAGGATGACTAGAATGAATCTTATTTATTTTGGACAAATAGTCAGAAGAGACTAATCCCTGGGGAAGGACATCATGTTCCAGAAAGTGACAGGTCAACAACACCAACAACAAAATAAAGGCCCTCAACTAGATACATTGACACAGTGAATAAAACAACGGGCTTGAACACAAAAAGATTGGGCACCTGGCATAGAATCTATGGGTGTTTCCTTCTTTTGTTCATAGGGTTGCTATGAGTGAGACCAGACTGAATGGCACCTAACAACAACAATAACAACTTGTGACAGGGTCTTGTTAAGTTATATACGATGGCCAGAGTTTTTGACTGGATAATATTTAATCTGTACATCAATTTGGGAAAAACTGATATTTTTCATAATATTTAGTCTTCTCACCCATGAATATAGAGTATCTCTTGATTTTAGTTCTTTTATTACATTTCTTAATTTTTACCTATAATTCTCACTTTAATTTTTATTCTATAATGTAGCAGATTATAATGCATTTTCTATTCAGTTTTGCTTAAGGGAAAATAAATAAATCACCCTATATGTGGTTTCAACATATTAGCAAGAGAGGAAGTAGAAACAAATAGAAAAAAAATGTGATTAGCAGCCAGATAATGTTCTTGAGCTTCAAAGGTGGTGTTTTCTTGCTGTGATGTATGGTAAACACTGCAATGCATACATGCAGTATTTTATATAATCTTCTATAGAAGTTCTAAGGAACAAAATTGATTATTTTATCTGAAGCACAAAATTTTGGTCCTAAAATGTCTATGTTGAGTACTCAAAACTATTTTTACATGCCATATTATTGTGATGGTGACTAAAATATTATACAAGAAAAAATAGGATTCATAAGACAATTTCCCTTATGATGAAAATTAGAATGACTCATTGCAGATTTAAGGATGTTTCAAAGACACATAAACTCATATTAAGATGTAGACGATGATCAAGAATACATGATTTGTATTGCTTTACAATTACTTTAAGTTATATAAACTACTCTCAAAATAAATCTGAAGTGCATTGTCATTTAAACTCAGAATTTACATGACAACTTTCTTCATTCTTACAATTAGATTTGGCTATGATTTTAAATGTGATTTATATTAGTTTTCTATTTTTTTAACCTGAACATTGTTGAAAGTTAAGTCAAGTCAGAGCTTAAAGGTTATAAGATAGGTAAAGTAAGAATTTATGTTTCGTAGAGCATGAAATATTTGTAATGTTTCCATTAAAAATCTATATGGATGAATCATGGATGAGGTAGAATGTAGGCAGAATAGGAAAGATAACATATTTCTGAGGCATATTGTCTGTGCTGTCAATGCCAGATGATGTGCCTAATTTAGCCATCTATGTACCAGTTCCTTTGACCTGTTAGTTACTGAAACTCCTTTATGATAACAGTAGTGTTCTCAGTATTGAATGAAGGGGCGGGATGTTGAGAATGTTCCTGTGTTAATCTTACAGCTTTAGTGTTATTCTTCAAAAAATGCCCAAAATTTCTAAAAACAAAGAAAAAGCACAGGCAAAGAGACCACACTGGACAAAGGAGTGAATCATTTTCATGATAATTGAAAGATAGAGTATTTGCATAAAAACAGAATTTGGACATTTTAGTTACCACCCTATTTGAACCATATGTGCTTATAAAGTATCCTGCATACAATAAGCACAATCAAGTTACACATTAGTTTACAGTAGAAGATAAGTCATTAGTAATATTCTTTATGTTTTGTACTGGACTGGGATTTAGCTCAGTTGGTAGAGTGCTGCTCCAAACTTTCTGAGGACCTGGGTTCAATCCCTAGCACCACAAAAATGAGAGAAGGATTTGGCAATCTACTAAATCAGCCATTAAAACCCTATGAGGTTCGCTATGAGTTGGACCTGACTCTATGGCACCTAACAACAACAACGTTTTGGAAGAAAGGCACAATATTAATGCATATTTTTTAGCATCACCTCCAAATCGTGCCATAATTGACACAAATGGCTGAAATTCTCTTCAGTGTTGAATGGCAATCCTACCCACAAATATTTGAATCACATGAATCAAATGATACATTGCAGAAGATGGCACTCTGTGGGAAACTCAGGTAACCACACAAACTTGCTGTTATGTATGGTTCTGCTGTGATAGGTAGAATTTAGATCTGTCTGCTTACTAAAGGCAATAGGGGACTGTGGAGGAAAAAGTAAGAAAAGAGGGATTAGAAAGGGAATATCCCATAAATAAGATATAATAACTATAAGAATGAATTATTCTAAAATTATTAAATAAGGGTAAAAAGAAGTGAAATGTGTTCTGTGAGCAAGTGAGAAGAGAAGTGCTAAAGATTCTCTTGGAAATATGTTAAATATATAAATAACCATGGTGTGCACACTTTCACACGTTGCATGTAGACCATCCTCTGCAGCCCACTCCATGCACCTCTCATCCCTGCCCCAGCGCCTAGCCTGTTGTGGGCGCTCAATAAATATTAAACAAAGTAAAATCTATTGTCACAAAGTTTGGAATTCACAGGAATCAATAATATTGCTATTATCATTTAACATTTATTGAGGGTCAACAGCATGACTTAACATGTGCAAGGAGGCTATTTTATAAAGACATATTAAGCAAATAATTGAATACAATTTGTGTTAACTAAGTCTACAACTTTACTCCATTGATTTTTTAAATGTAAAATCTGTTTTTTAGAACTTTGACATACCAAGAAATATAAACATCATTATTCAAATAAGATTATGTCAGGGATATCACTATTCTTAGATAACTATTAACATTCACTTGAAACTATAGTATAAGTCCATAATAATTATACATCACAGATTCAAAAAGGGCCAATGCATGCACAAAAAAGTAGAGTCTAATAAAGAGAATAAAGGTGATAACAAGCATACAAAGCACTTGATTTTTACCTGCCATTGTGACAATTTAAAATACTATTACAATTATGTAAGATACTATTGTATACAGAATAGTATTAAAGCAAAGAAAGACAGAAACACTACAGGTGGCTCCAAAATTAGCTTGTTGATAAATTTTGAAACATTTCTTAATTCAAGGCAAAATTGAATCTCTTATTATAGGAAATGAACTTTGATATAATTTTGAGTCACACTATCCAATTTTACCATTAAAAATGATTAGTAATTTTGCTCAAATTTATTCTTGGTGGTTAATAGGCAATTTAATTCTATTTTTTTTTAAAATATTTTGTCATATTTCTACTTAGCTGAATTATGAAGTGATTTTTAATTGCTAAGAGGATGGAAAACTGTACTTAATATTTCTGTAATAACCCTTTCAGCTCAATTTTGAGACACTGAAGTCTTCATAAGCATTTAAGTTTATAAAGTATGATTTTTCTTTAATTTGCATTTAAAGTCTTAAAAATAAATCTTTCTAGACCAGGCTTTCTCTAAGAAAAGAATACCCTCTATATTCTGAAGTAAGAAACATACTATTTAACAACTTAGATGAATAGAAATTTTTACATTTGATAAATGCTAAAAATAATCTCATTTGGCTGCCTACGTATAAAAATTAGAAAGTCTAGGAAAAGCCTAACTTTTCAGAATTAGAGACATAAACTGTCCTAACTAGATATTTGTTTGACTTTGTCTACCATTTTGTTTTTTAAATAAATTCACAATATAATAGTTGCAATTAATAAAATTAAATTTTCCAATATCTTTGTCCATGATTAGCACTACAATTTTATTGAAGAGTGCCATCTACAAATATCATAACAAATTGACATAATTATTGAAAAATGTTTATTTAATTATTAATTTTCCATATTACTTCCACTTTAAAATTGGTAAAGGAAAGATTTAATCACTTATATTCTAATTTCTGAAATATTTGTCCACCATTGCAAGGTCTGTTAGACATAGTTTGTTGAAATCTCAACAACCTAATATGCCTTTGTCAATAATTTCTCTATGTTTGCACTCATCCTACAAATATTTATTGAACACTTACTGTATGTAAGCACTGTTATAGGCTCTTAGAATGGATCCTAAAGGAAGGCTCAAGTTATATCACGTATAAAAGTGAATGGTAGAAAGAAAAATAGAAATAATTTGTGAATGATTTAATCTATAACTTTCTTCTCCCCCACATTTACACTGTTGGTCAAAATGAAGATGATAGGGACTCCAAATCTACAATTCAGACTTTTACATTTAATTTTCTTAACAAGTCTCTTTCTCTGTCTCATACTGATTCTTTACAGTGGCTGTTTTACATCCCTCCCAGTTAGTAACAAGCAAATTTTACCAATTGTTTTCTTCTGAGAGAGAGAGAGATTGAAAGAAAGACAAGGAAATAATTTTTGGTGAGCAGGTAAATTTTGAAAAGGAATAACAATGAGAAAAATACACAATTAGATATGAGAAATTAAATAACAACAATAAGTCATTTGCAAGCCAATGATTTTGGCAAGGCAATAACAAGGTAATGCATTAATGAAATTTAATGTGCTCTTTCAAAATACAATATACAAATACATAAAAATAAATCCTCAATAGGAGAGAAGGTGTTTTACCCTTGGTTCTCCCTGTAAGCATACTAATATTTATAGTGGAAAACATGCATTGAAGAGACTTATCCTGACACTTCTAGGTAATTGTTTTCTAAATAAGAAGGAACAATGGTGTACATGTATGCATATGTGTGTATGTTTGTCCAAGCGTCTTTAAAGTGCATGGATTTATAAAGTCTTAATACTCAAATGTAGCTAATCTAAAATCTTCATGAGAAGAATAGCTGAAAGTCACATGAACCATGATAAACTAAAGATAAAATGAAATGTTTTTTTTAGTTCTCCAGAACTTTAATTATATTCCTACTTCTTAAATATCATGAGGTCTATTTTTCTAAATTTTTAAAGATAAAATTCATTCCACCTTTTGTTATATGAATTTCCCATTATGTAAAGCTTAGCTGAGTTAATGGCTCTGATTGTAATGCGGACTAAGTCTGGAGGTTTTATATATTTAATTATACTTAGACCACAATGTGCATTTGAAATCTATCAAAAATTGTAAAAATCAAAGCCTTTCCTTACAAAGTCCACAAATTCAAACTTAAATGAATGAAAATATATCTTTGATGATATTTATTGTATTTCAATGCATTTGAATAAGTTTTCAAATATTCATAATTCTGAAGTTAACTAAAATGTACATAAGGAAAAAGTACACAATCTTAAAGCATCATCTTATAAATATTAGAATACAATCATAAAATCTGTAGAATGTATTTATGATATATTCTCACATAACTCCCTCTTTTATTAAAATCTTAAGCTACCTATATTTCACATCAACTATTAGTCTTAGATATACCATCATAAAAAGAGAGAAATTATTCAAATGTAGGATTCCTATTATTTTTACAGTTGAAAATATGCTACTTTCATACAGTATTTAGAACTGAACTGATTTACTACCTCAATATAAAAGAAATCACTCTTTTACACAAGCAAAGAGCCTAAGCTTTCATAAGATAAAAAATAATTTTAATAAAAAATTATAAAATCATCTGGAGTAAGTTCAGATCTTGAAGAGCCATTTCTAGTCTTTTGCCCACTTGAGAGAACATTATAGAATTAACAAAACTGATGCTAACATGCAGGTAAGATGAAATAAACAGTGTTCCAATCAATTATCTGTTGTTGTTGCTAGGTGCTGTGGAGTCTGGGTTCAACTAACAGTGACCTATCTGTTAGGTACCATTTCTGTGTGTGTGTGTGTGTGTGTGTGTGTGTGTGTGTGTGTGTGTGTGTGTGTGTGTGTGGTACTGGGAGTTGAACTCAGGACCTCACGCTTGCATGCTCTGCAAGTGCTGGACCACTGAGCCGCACCCTCAGCCCACTGTTTTACTTTTTGAGACAGGGTTTCATTAAGCTACACAGACTGCCTCTAGTCTCAAAGTTGCCATCCTCCTGCCCACGCCTCCCGAGCTGCTGGGATTACAGGCGTGTGCCACTGCCCCCGGCTTCTTAGCTATCAATTTTACTTTAGTTGGTTTATTTTCTACACAATCTTCTCTTAATATGCCCTGTCTATAAAAGCAACCTGTGACTGCAATGAGTAATCCTTTATACCTTAAAGGAACAAAACTCTGAAGCTCAGTGAAGTCAAAATGATTTGACGATTTATCTCACGTACGTTGAAATTGCCTGCAGCTGTAGCCCTGTGGCATCCGATCCCGTCAGATCTCGGAAGCTAAGCAGGGTTGGGCCTGATTAGTACCTGGATGGGAGACCGCCTGGGAACACCAGAAGCTGTAGGTTTGGGAGCAGGACCTGCCAACCCCCTCCCAAAAATCAATCTGCCATTGAAAATCCTATGATAAGCAGAGAAGCACTGACAATAGTGTTTCCCTGTTGTACAGAGGGTCGCTATGAGTCGAATACTGACTCAATGGCACCTAACAACAACAACATTGAAATTGATTTTATTTGGAAAAAAATGCCTAAATAACTGTTGTAAGCATATGTAGGAATTTATAACTTTCGCATATTTTACACATATTTTGTTGTTTGAGCTACACTTATTGTCTTGTCAGGCAGATCATGAATAATTATTTTCATCTAAAAAAAGAAATTTAGACACAGAAACATGCATAAGAGCACAAACTGAAATGGAGATCCACTGCTCCTACTTTACACTTCAGACTAAAATATCCACTTTTCTTCAAAAAGAAGTTAGCATAAATACTCTATTGAATTCTAAAATTTTAATTGGCATCCAGAAGCTAAAAGAAATTGAAAAACCTTATCAATGCAATTATAATGTGATATTTATGTGGAGAAACCCAAGGAAATAAATCTTAAACGAATCTTTTAAGAGAAGATGCAATGTGTCTCTAAATGTTTTAAGTCTGCAGTACTATAGCATTTTTCTCAAGAATATTGTGGAGTGATCTCATTATGATAAGCCTGCACTTAAAAATAAAATGCATACCTATTTTTGGCATTATGATTTATTACATTAAAATTTCAGGACTTTTGGAAGAACAAATCAGTGAGGTCATCTTATAAACTCAAGTAACTTGTTTTTGCTATTTCCTCCTGTGTTTTAAATTTTCCATATTATTTTTCAAGCAATATAGTTTATGAAAAGATTGAGCATCTTTGTTCTTCAGACTGTGACCAGTGAAGTGGTATTGATACTAAAAATCAAACAGAAATATATCTACTATTTTCTCCAGCTCATTTCCTTATTTCCAACAACGTTCAGCATCTCTGCTGTTGTAATTAGGCAGTCTGTGGAATTTTCTTATTCTGAATTTATAGTCAAACTTTGATACATAAAAGAAAGACAGAACCAGATTGTCACCTCTCATGCTCTCTGACACAGAAAAACATGCAAGGACAGTGATATGGAGCAATAGATTTAAAGGTTATTGTCTTCTGCCTGTCTGAATCCAGTGCTTTCCTCCGCATGTTGTTTTCTTTCTAAAGAAGATAATGTCAACTCCTTCATTTTTTTTTACCTTGCTCCACTGACTTGGTAGTTTTCTCTTCCTTCTTTCCAGGTACAGCTGCAAAGCAAAGATAAGGTTTAAATAAGAGTTCCAGTTAGAAATGCTGCCTTTGCTTTTAGAAGCATTTTGGAATGCATTCGATGCCAAATATTTTTTTCTAAGCATGGCATTTTCAGTGTTTTTTAAACATTTCTCATCTCTCTATAATGCAATTGAAACCTATTGTAAATCTAATCTTAAAGAATGAGAGAAAAAAGTAATAATCCCTTACAGTCTTCTGGTTAGCTTTTCCATATTCTTTTCTACTTTATTCCTTTATACTCTGCTTTGATAAACAAGCTTTACAAAGAATTTCACTTGACAGGACTATGATTAATCGACTAACATTCCAGGTTATTGCTGAAGTCACTTATTGTCTTGCAAATGTCAACAAGATGCCCCTTTAAATTCAAGCCTAACATGGCTTAATCAACGGAAAGGACATTGTAGGCATGCTTGAGATGCATTTAAATATTAAATGTGCCCATCTTAAATCACAAGTAGCCAAAAGGGAAATAATGGAATCATTTAAGTACTATATCACTTGATTTATGCTTTCTCAAAGATTTATTGCTCTCAGCAGAAAATTTGCCGTTTACCTATTTAAACATCAAACAGTAGAAATTATTCACACAAAATCAGTATCCCACTAAAATAATTGATTTAAGTATGAACGTTCAGAGGATTCTGGAAAGCATTAAAGGAAGACTTAAGGGGAAATGAACATTGACATCATACCCAAGTATCACTCCACAGAAGTAAAATTTTCCTAAGAGGAAAAATGCAACTTTAAAATGAATAAATGTGGCTGTCATCAAGCTTAACATACTAATGAAACATAGAAGAGTTCATTCATCATGGGGTATCCAGACCCTCTATGGTTCCTGAAGAGATGCTGTGTTGCATATACAGTAGCACTTCTGAAGTACTCTTGTCTAAATATCAAACTGGAATTCAGTTAAGTCAAAAACTAAACTTTCAGTTTAAACTAATACAGAATATAGAAAGCATATTAATAATGTGAAGAAACAATTAGCCCAATCAAAAATGTCTATAAAATGACAGGCCCTGATCTTTTCAGTGACAATGTCATGAAGAAGGAAGAAATGAAGGAATGAAGGAAGGAAAGAAAATAAAAGAAGAAGGACATAACGGCAGGAGTCTTAAAACACTCCTGTAATAAGAAACTCCAGGAACTAATTTACAACCAGAAAAGAACTCTGTGGTTTAGACTTGAATTATCAAATATCTCTTAAGAATATCAACAATATTGTTTTTGTTTTTGTTTGGCAGGGGGGACCATGCCTTCTAAAGGGAGCAAAGTTTTGAGAGTACATATTCCAATTTTGTACTAATTTACTGCAGAAATGAATGCAAATTATTTAACCTTGAGTTTTAATCTTTATGTGAAAAGTATCGATAATGCTAATAGGGTTGTTTTGAGATATAGGTGAATATAATTTAAAGAAATGTTAGAACAGGCAATAAACTCAGTATGTAGAATTTATTATTTTATTTGTCTCTAGTTTCAACACAATAATCCCTTTTTTACAGACTGACTCCCATTCATCCTCCCAATTTTACTTTAAGGATGTGACTCAATTTTGTTTTAAATAAAGCAAGTTAAATTTGAAAAACAAACACAGAAAACTTCTAGAAAAATCAATTAAAAATGGAAATAAATGAATTAGAGCTAGATATAGTAACATGGAATTCAGCCAAGGCAGACAAAAAGAGGGAACATACACAAGAACTTAACAAATACAAATACAAATGATAGAATTAGTTTTAACATAAATATAATCAGGATTTTAAATAAAAGAAGAGAATAAGGATGAAGCAATATTTAACAAGAAAATGGATAAGACATATTCAAAATTGCTCACACTAATAAGATTCTGGAAAAACAGGAAACTCTAAGTCAGGAGAGGATAAACTAATTAGATTTGGATCATTCTCCCATACTGTCACCAAAACCCAAATGTATTTAAACAACTTTTCTTTTAAAAGACACACATCTTAACATTTAGACTTTCTGGTAAGCATGTTGTTGTTAGATGCTGTCAAGTTGGTATCCAACTCATAGCGACCCTAAGTCCAACAGGTGAAACACCATTGTCAGTGCTTCTCTGATATTCATAGAGTTTTCATGGGTGCATTGATTTTTGGGAGTATGTTGCCGGGTCCTTCTCCCAAGCCTGCAGTATCTGGTGTTCCCAGGTGGTCTCTCATCCAAGTACTAACCAGGTCCTGCTTAGCTTTTGAGATCTGGTGGGATTGGAAGCCACAGGGCTACAGCTGCAGGCTGGTAAGCATGTTGTTGTTGTTAGGTGCCATTGAGTTGGTATTCGACTCATAGCAACCCTCTGTACAACAGGGGAAACACTATTGTCAGTGTTTCTCTGCTTATCATAGGGTTTTCAATGGCAGATTGATTTTTGGGAGGGGGTTGCCAGGTCTTTCTCCCAAGCCTACAGCTTCTGGTGTTCCCAGGCAGTCTCCCATCCAGATACTAACCAGGCCCGACCCTGTTTAGCTTCCAACATCTGACTCGGATGCCACAGGGCTGTGGCTGCAGGTGGGTAAGCATGTAGTGGTTATCAAATTGTGGGTTTAACTTGAATTTTCCTGCTTTCTCATATGTGTCTTTCATATGTTGATTGTAGATGATCAATTTTACTATTTCTTTTAAAATCGAGTTTTGGTTTTGTTGCTTTCTCCATTTCATTATTTAGTTTCTATTATACTATTCGATTTCTATTTCATTAGCTTCTGCTATTTATCTTTATCTATTTTTATTTATCTTCCTTCTATTTTTTGGTGGTATACTTTTTTATATATTAGAAAAAATCTTGGTTTGTTCCTTACTTGATTTTCATCTTTTCTTCATTTTTGGTGAATGCTTTTTTTAGAGTATAAATTTCCTTCTACACACTGGTTAGCTACATCCCAAGATTCAGTGTCATGTTTTCATTCCATATTAATCATCATATCTCTAAAACTCCACTATCATCTTTTCTTTGATTGAGGAGATACTTAGAAATGTATTGCTTATATTTACCATAGGAACTAATAATGCTCTTCATGAGTGTAATGAGTGTTAAGTATAGACTTGTTTAATGATTTAGTGTATTAATTTAAAAATATGATATCTTGATAATATGTATTATGAGTTGATACATGAATAAGTTTTGGTATGTTTGTTTTTTCAAAAGAGGAGAGATTTGAGTTGTAGCCAGTGGATGTGAAGAAAGACAAATTATCACATAAGCCTACATGCTCCTAAAAGAAAGTGAATACCTGTCTCTGTAGCAAGAGTTCCACAGAGGAGGAGGACATAGTATAAAATCAGAGACTGGGCCAAAGGTGGAAAGCCTTGACTGCCAAACTTGTGTTAGATCTTATCATGGATGCTATAAGGACTGAGGAAGATATGTGGGACATTTTTGTTATTAGGTGCCCTCTAGTTGGATCCAACTCATAGTGATCCTAAATACATTAGAATGAAACACTATTCAACACTGTGCAATGCACATTATCTTTTTTTATTTTTTTTGAGTTCATTGCTGTAGCCACTGTGTTCCTTCTCATTTTGAGTAGTGTCATATCACCAATTAGAAATCTCCAGGGCTTTTACTCCATTCCCATCATTAAGGCTGACTCTATTTTGAAGAGTCAATTCTTCCTCAGTCATTTCTTGAATGCCTTCCAGCATGGGGGGCTCATTTCCTGGCACTATATTTGACAGTGCTTCTCTTCTATTCATAGGGTTTTCAATGTGTAATTGTGTAGGCAGTGAGCTGACAGGTCCTTCTCCCTAGTGTGGAACATTATTCTCCTCTGTAAATGTTCCTTCTCAGATTGATAGAATATAAAATGCTGACACTTTTTAATTATAATAGTGTCGCATGAGGGTATATTCTTATTCAAATTCACATATTCAGAAGACTTTTTATAAATGTAGTATGGGAAATACAAACACATATATTTACATAGTGTGTGTGTGTGTGTGTGTGTGTGTGTGTGTGTGTGTGTGTACTCTAGTTCCCCCATGTGTAGCTCAGCTTGTCATAATGTGGGGGCTTGCTTGTTGCTGTGATGTTGAAAGCTATGCAACCATTATATCAGATGCCAGCAGGACCACCCATGGTGGACAGGTTTCAGCTGCGCTTCCAGATTAATATAGACTAGGGAGAAGGATCCTGCAGCCCACTTCTGAAACAATTAGTTACTGAAAACCCTATGAATAGCAGAGAAACACTGTCAAATACAGTGCCCAAAACTAAGCCCCCCAGGCTGGAAGGCACTTAGGAAAGAATTGGTGAAGAGTTGCCTTCTCAAAGTAGAGTCAACCTTAATGATGGGAATGGAGTAAATCCCCTAAGACCTCCACTTGCTGATGTAGCATGACTCAAAATGAGAAGGAACATAGTGGCTGCAATGATGGGCTGAAACATAGACAGATTGTGTTCATACCACAATGTGAGGTAGTGTTTCATTCTATTGTACATAGGGTCACTATGAGTTGGATCCCACTCAACAGTATCTAACAACAACAATGACACATTTTAGTTATTTGTTTTTAGATTGTAAATAGTAAGTGTCTTAGGAAACAATAGGAAGTGACTTACACATAAAGGCCAACTTTTCTTTTCAAAGATGAGTTAATTCCTAGCATTCATACTAATTAGAGGAGACAAGTTTCCTAAATTACTATGTTTTGTTACTCAGAAAAGGTTGTGAAAAATTCTGATTATCTACATAGAAAAGATGACATTTTGCATTAAATTTTGATCCTTTCATTTCTCACTTTAATATAAAATTCATCAAGACTTATTCTATGACCAATAATCCTTAGAAATAAAGCTCCTCTAACTAAATGGATATTCTAACTGCCTGGAATCAAAAGATCATAATCAGTTTTTCTTTTAATACTACAGGGTACCTGAAACGTCATTTGGTGTTAAGAGAAGAAATTTTCTTTACAATTGAAGAGGATTATTTTAGAACATTTTTTAAAAAGTAGGTCTGTATTGCACTGCTTCAGAGATAGCAGCTTACATAAAAGGAATAAAGTGTAGCTACTTGCACTTTTAGAATGGAGTGCATGGATTCAGGCTAGGCCTAAGCTAAAGTTGTTGTTGCTAGGTACAGTTGAGCCGGATTTGACTCATAGCAACCCTCATAGGGTTTTCAATGACTAATTGTTTTCCAGAGTGGATTAGCACATGCTGGAAAAGTTGGATTTCTGTATTCCAAGATTTCATTTCATTATTATTCTCCTAAACTTTCCTTGCCTGCAGCTGTACCACTGTAGCGTTGGATCCCATGATTAGTACTTGGATGGGAGACAACCTGGGAACACCTGCTATCTAAGCCAGGGAGAAGTACCTGGCAACGCACTCCTGAAACATTCTGACTTTGAAAACTCTGGATAACAAAGAAGCACTGACATAGTGCCAGGCATGGCACAATGTTAGAGAGTGTTTTGTTTTGCTGTTCACTATTAGTTGGATCCAACTCAATGGCACCTAACAACAACAACAACAGCAGCAACATATTCATAAAGATATCTTTATACTACTAATTTTCTGAATTTTACTTCTAGTATTTTTAAAATTATGGGCAACAAATTATTGTAACATACAAAACAGGTTATGTCTGAAGATGAATTTAGGAGAATATATAAAAGCAGGATCATGTGGGTTTCTACTTGCCATTTACACAGGTTAGACTTTATCTTTCAAATAACTACAGAAAAGAGAATGTCAAATAAAAAATGATTTATTCATTTTTGTTGCTGTGATAATTTACTAAGGCTATTGGTGAAAGGTAGTAGAGATATAAAGACACAAGGGCAGTTGTGAGGTCACTACAGTAATTCAGATGGAAGATCATGAAGGTTTGGGTTATGACAACAGTCATAGTTATGAATACAAGAAAATATATTCAAGAAATATTTAATAAATAAAATCAGCAGAACTTTAAGATTCTTTGAATAAGTAGATAGTGGAGAGAAAAAGAAACATCAAAGACATTGCCAGATTTCCAGTGAGGGGGAAAGTGTAAAACTAAAAGCAAATTGAGAAACAGGATTAAGCAGTTTTGGGTAAAATAGGTTGAATTTGAAGGTGTTTATTGGGCAATTGAACATGTGAACCTGAAATGCAAGAAAAGTTCTGAAATGCAGATGGAATTGGGATCTTTAAGATTTTGGAAAGAGCCGGGCGTGGTAGTGCACGCCTATAATCCCAGCTGCTTGGGAGGCGGAGGAAGGAGGATCGCAAGTTCAAGGCCAGGGCCAGTCTGTGTAATTTAGCAAGACCCTGTCTCAAAAAGTAAAAAAATGGGCTGGGGGCACAGCTCAGTAGTCCAGCACTTGCAGAGCATGCAGGCGCGAGGCCCTGGGTTCAACCCCCAGTACTGCAAAGGAAAAAAAAAAAAGATATTGGAAAGAGTCTTAATCATGACAGTAGATGCATCACACAAAGCAAAGATATAGAATAAGAAGATTATAGCTAATAATGAAATCTATGGAAGACCAACAATTAAGAGTCAACAGAGTAAGAAAAAGGGAAAAACAAACTACAAACAAGTAAGAAACCAAAGTCAATGAGTATGAGAAAATCAAAATACTATGTTGTCATTGCAACTCAATATCAGAGACTTGCAGAGGAGAGACAAAGAGATAAAAGTCACTGAGAAATTTAGTTATGTGGAGACTGAAAGTGTTCCTTTACAAGAAAAATGCCATCAACATTAGTCAGAGCCTCAGTGGCGGATAGGAACAAGAGCCTCATAGTGAGACCTGGGACTCTTCTATTTTCTTGCTGGTCCTCAGGCACATCCTGTACATTCTCACCAACTTGCCTTCATCTGTTGTTGCCAAGGCCTGAGATAGCTTCGTAACTATTTGTCACATAGAAAAACCTAACTATTAAGATTTCATTCTAAGACCACTTTTTCTAGTAAACACTTTGATATTCTCTGAGGAAGAATAATTTGTAAACTCCTATGTCACATCATCTGAATTTATCCCTCTGTTAGCTTTTAACATTGACCTATGGTTATGTGTAAAACTTTCAATTGATACTAAAAATTAAGGCCAACTTAGTGACTCAAAAATATTCATATTTTTCCAGTATTTTCAATTGGTCAAGAATAACACTAGCTCTTACAATTTCCCTTGATTCTGCACATAGAATGTGATCTGTAAATATATGATAAGTGGAAGTGAAAATGAAAACTGCAAAGTAAAAAACAAACAATAAATGATATTATGTTGATGATCAAATATTATGTAGCACCAAAAAAGATACTACTTAAAAGTTGTTAGGTACTGTCCAGTTGGATCTGACTAACAGCAACACTATAAAACAGAAACACTACTCAATATTGTGTCATGCACATGATCTTTTTATGTTTGAACTCGTTTTGCAGCCACTGTTTCTTCTCATTTTGAGTCATGCCACATCAGCAAAAGAAAATCTCAGGGGCTTTACTCCATTCCTGTAATTAAGGTCAATACTACTTTGATGAGGCAATTCTTCCCCAGTCATTTCTTGAATACCTTCCAGCCTGTGGGAGAGGGGTCATTTTCAGGGACTATATTTGACCATGCTTCTTGGCTATTCATAGGGTTTCCAAAGACTGTTTCAAGAGTGGGCTTCTGGATCCTTTTATATAGGCTGTCTTAGTCTGTAAACTCAGCTGAAACCTGTCTATCATGGGTGGCCCTGCTGGGGTCTGAAATATGGGTGGCATAGCTTTCAGCATCACAGCAATATGCAAGGCTCCATAGCATGACAAACTGACAGACATGTGTGAGACTTAAAAGTAGGATTAACATAAAATAATTTTGTATAAATCGGCACATTACAAGTAACTTAAAATATAAAATTATTCTATAACTTTGAAATTTTTGGAACAATCACATTATCAACAATTTCCACATAATATTGCACACAATTCCCACTTTGAGCCTCAGTTTAGAAAAACAAATTTCCAATATCTTAGAAACAAAAACAACTTCTATATTATTTTCTTAATCTACTTACTTGTGAAAGATTAAAATGAGGCATGCTATGAAATATGATATGAATTTTAGAGTTTTGGATCTGGACACTCCATACATGAAGAAAGGAATATATCTGTTTATGTGTAGCTGGACCTGAGGATGTGGGGAATGGGTATATGAGTTGACAAATGAGGAAAGTCTGCTTTGAGGTTTCTCATAATTTGTCAAATTTGTAAGTCCCTCCCTGAGTTTCCAAACATTTTTTTATAACTTTGGAAGGAACATTGTTTCATGCTATACTTGTAAGTGAGCCCAATATGTAGAGCTATATTTAAAATGAGAGTTGAAGCGTGACAAATAAGATTAACTAGAGACAAAGTAGTTAGTTCCAGTGTTCATGTTTTTAAACATATTATTTTTTCCCTTTCACTTGCCTTTAAGCCTAGCAAGCAGATCTAGTTAGCTCCAACCAAATTATTTGGCCATACTCTAAATTCTGGGTTCATCCTCAGGTGAAGACTCTGAGGAGTTCAATAATTAATGGCTCAATTTCAATTACATTTCTCTGTTCACTCCAATTTGACCTGACTGAGCTATAAACTACATATGCTTGTATTTATGCAGCAAACTAAATACCCTGCTGCAAGTGATTCAGTCTACCCATGAATCAGTTACACTAGTTCAATCTTTGCTTTTTAACTGTCTCCAGACTGACTTCCATAATCATGGATTACCAAAGGCTAAGGATCTGAAATCAAATCCCAGAAGAAAACCAAATACTGCTTCTTGGGCACTCCATGGGTCTTAACCTGATGCTTTTGAATTATGGTGCTGGAGACATCTGTTGAATATACCATGGACTGCCAAAAGAACCAATAGGTCTGTCCTAGAAGAAGTGCAACCAGAATGCTCCTTGGAAGCAAGGATGGCTAGATAGCATCTTATATATTTCAGACATGTAGTCAGGAGAGACCAATCCCTGGAGAAAGACATCATGTTTGGGAGAGTGGCAGGTCAGTGAACAAAAAGAAGAAAGCTTTACCAGATGGATTGACACACTGTCTGCAACAATGGGCTTAAACATAAATAAGATCATGTGCCTGGCACAGAATTGGGAAGTGTTTCAATCTGCTCTACATAGGGTCACTATGAGTCTGACTTGATTCGGCAGCACCTAACAACTACAAAAACAACATATTTTGAATACAAATTTGCCTCACTTTTGTTCTTGCTTTCAACGTATATCAATGCCCTGATCTTATATTGGCTTACTAGGTCCATGTACCCTTGTATACATGTCTACATTAATGGCCTTTTCTTACTCTGTACTAAATAGACCCATGATGTTGTTGTTGTTAGGTATGGTGGAGTCAGTGTCCGACTGGTATTGACCCTATGTACAACAGAAAAAACTATTGTTACTGCTCCTCTGCTATTCATAGGGTTTTCAATGGGAGATTGTTTTTTGGGAGTGGGTTGCCGGGTCTTTCTCCCAATCCTACAGCACCTGGTATTCCCAGGCAGTCTTCCATCCAAGTACTAACCGGGCCCGACTCTGCTGAACTTCTGAGATCTGAGGGGATCCAATGCCACAGTGGTACACTTGCAGGCAAAATAGACCCATGGTCTTTGCTTCTTGTTGTTGTTAGGTGCCATGGAGTTGTGTCCAACTCATAGTGACCCTCATAGGATTTTCAATGGCTGATTATTTCAGAATTGCCTCAGGAGTGGATTGAGACATCCTTCTCCCATTTTTGCAGTGCTGGGAATTGAACCCAGGACCTCAGAGACTGCAGAGCAGCACTTTACCAACTGAGCTAAGTCTCAGCCTAATTTTTGCTTAATACCATGGAATTACCCCTGCTGTAAAAAACAGGACTTATTCACATTAAACTTAATACCAATGAGCAACGACAATTTCAGAATATAATACCATAAAAATAAAATACATATAAATATGGACTCCTAATAATTTCATGACTTGTTTTTGTTGTTGTTGTTGTTAGGTGCCATCGAGTTGGTATCCAACTCATAGTGACCCTATATACAACAGGCGAAACATTGTTGTCAGTGCTTCTCTGCTGTTTATAGGGTTTTCAATGTCAGACTGATTTTGGGGAGTGGATTGCCAGGTCCATCTCCCAAGCCTACAGCACATGGTGTTCCCAGGTGGTCTCCCATCCAAGTACTAACCAGGCCTGACCTTGCTTAGCTTCCAACATCAGATGGGATCAGATGCCACAGGACTACAACTGCAAGCAACTTCATGACTACCACTAATAATAAATCATTGCAATGAAACATGTACAATAATCCCTTACATCAAAAATGACATCACAAATATCAAGTAATTAGGAAAAGAAATTACTACAAAGCTGATTTTATTCCTATGTATTGGATATTCAGAATAAAAGAGCTATAATGGAGAAAGAGCACCATTAGTTTCAATAATTCAATTGCTTCTAATTATCAGCTTATATTTTCCTTTATGAGACCTTCAACTAATTTTTGTTGTCTTCTCTTAGACAAAAATATTGTATGTATACTAATTTATACATTTAAACATTAACACACATTTATATGTTATTTATGTTGATATGTTAATTTATAGTCATATGTGTAATTTGTCTAAGATTCAGCATGTAGATAGGTTTCATGAGTATTTTATATTTTCTATAATTCTAATATGTAATCCTTATTCTTTTTTAATTTTTTTTTTTCAGTACCAGTGATTTAACCCAGGGCCTTATTCATGCTAGATAAGTGCTCTACCATGAAGCTGCACTCCAAGCTGCCCCTCCATTTTTAAATTTTGAGTCAGGGTCTTGCTAAATTGTGCAAGCTGCCTCTGGTCTTGAACTTGTGATCTTCCTCCCTCAGCCTTCCTAGGTGTAACTGGTACTACAGGTGTGCATCATGGTGCCTGGTTGTGTGTATTCTCTTTATATAGAATAACCAATAAAGTAGCTTATTAGATGAACGTATTGTGTCATTTCACTGGAATATATGTACAAATGTATTTATGTAGGTTTGCGTGAATCCAGGTTGAAAACAGGATTGTTAAACTTTCCCTTGAGATCATTTCAAGAACTTTAGATACATTATTGATTTCATTCCACAGCTCCCAATGTTTCATAGAGCAAAATGTCCCCAAGTCAGCATCTTATGGAATACACTTCTTAATGTTATATTATTCTTGCACAAAGTGAACATTTTCCATGTGAGTTTTGTCAGTCAAAGTTTCATTTGTTCAAACCCTAAACTCCTATGTCAGTCTATTGAATTTGGACACCCTACAGATGAATGCAGTCCTGTTGAGTTGAAGCAGTGACATTTCTACAACTTTTCAAAAACTAACTTGAAATTTGACTACGATTGTTAGCATTAATTTATGGTCCATAGAGAATAAAGCTATCAGTGTTACAACACCTAGGACAAAGCCATGTTAACACAAGCACCACAAATCTTGTGCAAAGTGTGTTTATTTCCAACTCAATAACATAATAAAATCAATAAATGAAGTTCTTCTCTAAGCAGTACCCAATATAGTAAGTTTGAAACATTAGCATAAATAAGATATGGTCATTACATCTTTTCTTTAAAGCCCCATTTACCTTTTTTGGTTAAGGTAGAACCAACCTCTTCTTTGGATCGTTCAGTTTCTGCAAATTCAGATAATACAGGAATGAGAAATGGATAATGGAGGTCCCAGATCAATGTAGTATAGCATTTTAAGTCAGACAAGAACACAGTTAACCAAAAGGTAAAATATATGTGACACCTGAGAGCAAAGCAAGCAGCAGAGAAAGCCAAATTACAAAGTGCTTGTGTGCTTTTGTTTTTAAACAGATTAAGTTTCTTAAATAACAACACACAAACTATATTCCAAGGCATGATTCTGCAATGTTAAATTTGTGTTTTATATAAATAGTGGCCACAGAAAAGTGGCTTATTCCACAAAATACTAATGTATTTGTCTACAAATTTTAAGTGACAAATGAATTTTAGGGAAGAGCTTTCTTTGTTCAGCCCTTAACTGTGGAGATGATAAATAGTCTTTGACCTCAACTAGCTTTACATTGTCAAAGATTAGGCATAATATTACAGAAAATTCCATTTGAATGTTGCTTCAAGAAAGAGATGCAAAGAGAATTTAAAAGGCTCAAAATGGCCTTTTAGGGTTTCTGTGAATATCTAGTGCGGCAGATAAGAATGTTTCCCTGAAGCCACAATCTGAAATGGTGGTTCTAGTACAAAATGATGGATTTCAAAGGAAAGTTCGTTAAAGATGAAGTTTTCTATAGTCCACAGGGAAATAAGAAAAATAATTTCTGTGGTATGTTTTTATAAAGTTTCATTTATTCATTTTATAAACTTTTCATTATTTGAGGTTGCCCCCTTGATCAGATATATATTTATTTTATTCATATTGGCATTTGTATATATCCTCCCATATACACTCAGCAGCTAAGGCTTGGGGGACAACACCCAACAGGTGTCTTCACAGCCTTGTTCCACCTATGCTGTAGAATCCTGGACTCTGAAAGATGCTAGAGGCAGGAAGGAGCCCTTCACATCACTTTCAGGTTTTAATGCCACAGTGTGAGATACAACAGGAACCACCACTTAAGCCCAGGCAAGAAGTCAGGAAATATCCTTTTATTCCAGCTGCTTTAAGACCCACAAAGTCTGAAGTGTTTTATACCTTCCAGGTAGGCTGAGATCAGAGGTCCTCTGCCTTTAGCATGCATCAGAATCACCCTGAAGGACTGTTAAAACACAGGCTGGATTCAAATGTCTGATTCAGTAATTTTAGGACACACCCTGAGACTCTTTATTTCTAACCAGTTCCCAGGTGATGAGTATGCTGATGATCTGGGCCAATTTTTTAAACAATGATTCCCAAATTTCCCATAAGAATCAGTCACTGTGATTTTCTTCTCTGTTTACCTCAGTGACTAGAATCATTTCTCCAGCAGAAAATAGAGTTTATACGGCTCTATATTTCCCTTTAAACCTGATGCCTTTCCAAAGGGCCTCTCCCACATTCCATGTCCACCAACAGCATCTGTCCCTAAATCCTCAGCCTTTTTAGAACATTCACTTCGTTTTCTTCCTTTAACAAAACTTTAGCTCTCCAAAGCCCTGGCACTCTGTACAAGCAGTCTTCTAAAATGGAGAGTGATTGTTTTTCCATACCCTTTCCATACCTTTCATATCAACATGTCTGAACTGATATGAACAATAAAAAGAGATTTGCTTCTTATATTACTTTCCACAGATTGTTGTCTTCTTGCTTCCTCCAAGTCCTCCAAGTCCAAGTCCTTTCGAAGTTTAAGTTTATCAAGTTGTACCAGGATCTATCCTTCTTTATTGCTGTTGACAAACGACCTGTGGCATATACTTTCATTCATTTAATAATTTTGGACAAGATTACTATTCTCTCCCATACTACTACTGTCAGATTCCATTTAAGAATCACTCTATAACTGGGATGCATATTAGAATAAGCTGAGGAGATTTTAGAAGTCTATCACAACCACGGTATTTGAAGTCTGGGGTGGGTTATAAAGGTTTGAGATTCTGAGACAATGAAGTTAATGAATCTGGGATAAGTCCTTGATATTGGCATATTTATAAGCTTTCTAAGTCATTCTAATATATAACCAGAGTTGGGAGTTACTGTTACACCCAACCTATAAAACATCATCATCTTTTACTTCCTTTACCTTTCCATTTAAGAAAGCTGGAAACACTACTTCTCAGATCACTACCACCAATATATTCTTGGGTTTTTCTCTTACTGTCAAAATTTTGATTTCAAAAATCCTATTCTCTGGCACTCTTGCTTCTTTTTACAGCTCAGTAACCCAAAAACTTCCTCTAAATATATCTAATCCCATTAATACTCTCATTCCTTTGATCTTACCACTTTCTCACCACTCAAGATCTTCCCCATCTCCACAGTTTATCTTGATTTTTTCCTTTGGTGCTGAGGACTGAACCCAAGTCCTTGCACATGCTAGCCAAGTGGTCAATTAATGAGCAACCCCTTCAGCTCTTGGATTTTTAAGACTAGATTTCACTATGCAGCCTAAAGTAGCCTTGAACTCACCATGTAGCCCAGGTTGGTTTCAAGCTCATGATCCTTCTGCCTCCACTTCCTGAGTGCTGGGATTACAGGCATCTACTACCATGTTCACTGCCCTACTTTTTCTTTAACCAAGCTTATAAATAAATGAGGTGCTGGGATTTAGCTCAGTTGGTAGAGCACTGCTCTGCAGTCTCTGAGGTCCCGAGTTCAATTCCCAGAACCCCCAAAATGGGAGAAGGATGTGGCAACCCACTCCCAAGGCAATCCCGAAACAATCTGCCATTGAAAACCCTATGAAGATCACTATGAATCAGACATGACTTGACGGCACCTAACAACAACATAAATAAATGAGCCATAGTTAGATCATTTACTAATTTTCTGTTTCCCTAGTCACCTGTATTGATTTCTTAGGGCTGCTTTTAAAATATTAGGTTGGTAAAATCAATAGAAATATTTTTATCTCAGTCCTGGAGGACAGAAGTCCAAAATTAAGTTGTTCACAGGGCCTTCTGAAGTCTCTTGAGAAGAACCTCTCTTTGCCTTTTCCAAACTTCTAGTGGTTTCCGGTAATCCTGAGTATTCCTTGGCTTGCAGCTGCCTCCCTCCACTTTCTGCTTTTATGTTCATATCATCCATTTGCATGTGTCTACAAGACTTCAGATTTCCCTCTTCCTATATGGACACCTCTGGGCCTGGTTAGTACTTGGATGGGAGACCACCTGGGAACATCAGGTGCTGTAGGCTTGGGAGAAAGACCCGGGCAACCTACTCCCCAAAAAACAATCCGCTATTGCAAACTCTCTGAATAGCAGAGAAGTAGCAACAATACTGTTTCACCTGTTGTACGTAGGATCGCTGTGAGTCAGATGCCAACTCAAGGGCACATAACAACAACAATAAGGATACCAGTCATCAGATTTAAGGTCACCTTAGTCCATCCCATATGAGCCTGTCTTAACTTTCTTGCATCTGTAAGTCTTTACATGTTTCTAAGTAAGATCACATTCAAAAGCACCTAGGTAGGACTGCAACATATCTTTTGGGGGATACACTTCAACCATTCTATCTGCCAAAACACTAAATCTAGCTTTTGCCTTCTACCTGAACACACATCCAAGTAGGAGGAAATCTCCCACTCTGCATCTAAACTGGAAGAAGGTCTCAATCCTTTTGCAAACTGTACTTCAAATATCTGTCACAATACTTATGAATGTGCTCAGTGCTGGCCAACAATACTATCATAGACACAGTGAGTTGAGTTTCCTATTCTCCTTGACAAATGGTTCACAAATCGTCCTCCCTCCTCAAATTTACAACATCATGCAGCATAAACACAAAGCTTCTGCTGAGAAATTCACACACACACACACACACACACACACACACACAAAAGGAAACTACCTCACCTCTCTGCTGCCTCACCAACACATATCTATCTTCTCTGTCTTCTGTCCAGTGCCAAATGGTGATCAATTGTGGCCACTATTTAATAACAGCCCTCCTAGTTATGCCCTTGATCCCATCTCCTTTTGCATAGCCAAGATCTTTGTTCTTAAAATATTGCTCCTACTTGCTGCTGCATCATCTTTTCCCTCCACTGATGCATCCAATTCACTTCAGAAGCAGACCGCTCTTTATAACCACAGATAAGACTCTTCAGTTCCATGTACCAGCCTCAAATACTCCATGGGTCTGCGTGACACACAGACTCCACAGAACTGCTACACTCAAAGCCAACATTTTTACTTTCTCACTCACTATTTTGTGAGCATGTTTAATTGTGAAAGACAATATAAATGAATGGCGTGTAACATTTGTGAACATTTTAATGAATGGCAATAGAGAATGGTTGCTTTTACACAGCTCCTGCAAGCTTAAGAAATAGAATATCACCAGGACTTTGGAAACCTTCCACTTGTTCTACTATCATTGCTTGTCTCTCTCTTTAGTTTAAGGCTTACTATTAGCCAGACACCATGGCATGCACCGAAAATCCCAGTGACTTGGGAGGCAGAGACAGGAGGATGGCAAATTCCAGGACAGAGGCAACGTGTGTAACTTAGCAAGATACTGACTCAAGATAAAAAATGTAAAAATTTTCCAGTCGTGCAGCTCAGTGGAAGAGCGTTTATAAAGTATGTGTGAGGCCCTGAGCTAAGCATGTTGGTGCAGAAAACAAGTTACTATGATGCTAAATTTTGTATTATTTCCTTATTTATCTGTACAATTTTTATTGAATATATTTATCTAATGTTGTTGTTATTGTTAGGTGCCGTCTAGTCGTGTCCGACTCATAGTGACCCTCATAGGGTTTTCAATGGCAGATTGTTTTGGGATTGCCTTGGGAGTGGGTTGCCACATCCTTCTCCCATTTTTGTGATGCTGGGAATCGAACTTGGGACCTCAGAGACTGCAGAGCAGTGCTCTACCAACTGAGCTAAATCCCAGCCCCATTTATCTAATATAACTGTATAAATTGAATTATGTTGTTTAATTCTTGTGATTTGCTTCTTTCAAAACATTGAGCTGTAGCCACGTACATGTAAATATGAGTACCTGTACTTGATGAATTTCATTATTGTATAGTATTCTGTTGTATCCCCAACATGTTTGTCAGCTTCTCGCATGTTGCTGTGATGTTGAAAGCTATGCCACTGGTATTTCAGATACCAGCAGGGCCACCGATGGTGGTTTCACCTGAGCTTCTAGACTAAGATAGACTAGGGAGAAGGACCCAGCAGCTCACTCCTAAAACAATTAGCCATTGAAAACCTTAATAGCAGAGTTCTTGTTGTTGTTGTTATGTACTGTCGAGCTGGGTCTGACTCATAGGAACCTATGTACAATAGAATGAAACACTCCCCAACACTGTGCCATGCCCAGAACTATATCAGTTCTTCTCTCATATTCATAGGGTTTTGATGGCAGATTGCTTCTGGTCCTTCTTCCTAGTCTGTAGCACCTGGTATTTCCAGGTATTCTCCCTGCTTAGCTGACCCTGCTTAGCTTCTGAGATCAGGTGGGATGGGATGTCAGGGTGGTATGGCTGCTTATAGAAATAAGTATACCAAAATCTTGGATAATCTCAATCTTTCCTCTATTTATTAGGAAGTTGCTTACTGACTCAGTTGTAAGAATTTTTGTTTTCTTGATGTTGAGGTGCACTCCATACTGATGGCTGTGTTTTTTGATCTTCATCAGCAAATGCTTCAAATCTTCTTTAGTTTCAGCAAGTAAAGATGTGTCACCTGCATAATGCAGGTTGCTAATGAGTCTTCCTCCAATCCTGATGCCACAACCTTCTTCATAAAGTCCAGTTTCTTGGATTATTTACTCATTTTAGAGATTGAAGAGGTACAGTGAAAGGATACAGCCCTGACCCACACCTTTCTTTACTTTAAACCAGGGAGTGTTTCCTTGTTCTGTTGGAATGGCTGCCTTCTGGTCCATGTACAGATTATTCATGAGTACAATTAAGTGCTCTGGTACTCCTAGTCTTTGCAATGTTATCCATAATTTGTTGAGATCCACACAGTCAAATGCCTTTGCATAGTCAATAAAACATATATAAACATATCTTTGGTATTGTCTGCTTTTGGTTAATATCCATCTGACATCAGCAGTGATGTCTTTGATTCCATGCTCTCCTCTGAAACTGCCTTGATTTTCTGGCAGTTTCCCAATCTATGTAGTACTACAGTTGCTTTTGAATGATGATTAGCAAATTTTTTTCTAGTGCAAGACATTAATGATTAACTTCCAGGCTAAGACAAACTGGGGTGAAGGACCTGGCAGCCCACTCTTGAAACAATTAGCCATTGAAAACCTTATGTAAAGCAAGGAAACACTGTCATGAATAGCAGAGAAGCATTGTCAAATATGTACCAGACAATGAGCCCATAAGGTTGGAAGGAATTCAAAAGACAACAGGGAAAGAGTTGTCTCTTCAATATAGGGTCATCCATAATGACAGGAATGGAATAAAGTCCGTAGGACCTCCATTTTCTGATGTGGCACAACTCAAAATGGGAAGAGACATAGTGACTGCAAAAATGGGCCCAAACATAAAAAGATCTTATGCATGTCACAGTGTTGTGTAGTGTTTCCTCCTGTTTTCTATAGGGGCACTCTGAGTTGCACCCAACTTGACGGCATCTAACAACAACAACCACAACATAAGTGCCATATTTTCCCCAAAATTTTCATTCACATAAGCCATGCATGTGGGAGTTTCTGTTGCTCTACATAATCACCATTGGAAGAAAAATTGTATCTTTCCACTTTCTAACAATGTTGTTGTTGTTGTTGTTAGGTGCTGTCGAGTCGGTATCTGACTCATAGCGACCCTATGTACAACAGGTGAAACACTATTATCAGTGCTTCTCTGCTGTTCGTAGGGTTTTCAGTGGCAGACTGATTTTTGGGAGTGGGTTGCTGGGTCCGTCTCCCAAGCCTACAGCACCTGGTGTACCCCGGTAGTCTCCCACCCAATTACTAACCAAGTCCGACCTTGCTTAGCTTCTGAGATCTGACGGGATCAGATGCCACAGGGCTATGGCTGCAGGCTTTAACAATACAGTATTTATATAATAGTAACTTGTGATTTTATGTAAATTCCATTATCACTTAGACTTGAACATCTTTGAATGTGATTACAAGTTGTTTGTATTTTACTGTTTTAAAACTTACTTGTATCTTTTGTTCATTTTCTTCTGCCTATTTTTTTTTTATCAAATTGTTATTTTGGAATTACCTACTTTTTGACACTAATCCCTTGTACAAGTTCTGGGGTGTAGATCAGGTGGTAGAGTGCTGCTCTGAGCTCTATGAGACCCTGTGTTTAATCTCCAGCACCACAAAAATGGGGACAGACTTGACTGACCACTCCCAAAATAATCCCAAAGCAATCAGGCATTGAAAACCCTATGAGTAGCAAAGAAGCACTGACATAGTGCTAGACATAGCATAGTGTCAGGGAGTGTTTCATAGTTGTACTTTATGAGTTGGGCCTGATTGGACAGCACCTAACAACAACAACAACAACATTCCCTTGTACATATCTGTGCTACAAATATTTTTCTCAAATTTGTGCCTTTCTTTTTATCTCTCTTTATGACATCCATTGGTAAGGTTCTTAATTTTAACATAATAAAACATACCAGCATTTTAATTCATGGCTTTGAATTTTCACATCTAGTTTTTCAAATCTTCTCCTACTTCAATAAAATATATAAATATATTTCTTATGCTTTCTAAAAATAATGTCATTTTTGCCATTACTATTTTAGTCCCTGGGCCATCTGGGATTGATATTTTGGAATTTTCTAAAGTAGGGATAAATCACATATTTTGTAATGAACACTAACTACATCAGCAACATTTTTAAATAATTTATTCTCTGACTTTCTGAAATGTCTGTTCTTTCTTAGGCCAGATTTTTGTTGAAGTGGGATGTATTATAGATCTCTCTTTTTCTGTTCTATTAGAGAATTTATTTATATCAATACTATGCCATACTATGTAAGCCATAATATCAGGAGACCATTTTATTTCTAAGACTCATGGCATAGTACTGACCTTCCAATAATCATACTTTATAGTACTGTTTCTCTGTGTTCATTATTTTATTTTTCCAATACTGAAATTCATTCCTTATTTCTCATTTGAAATCCTCACCCCTTCTATCCTTCTTCCTTATGTATAAATTAACCTTAGATTCTGTTTCTGCTATACTTATCTGTCTAGATTGGATCAAAGAGTTGAGCCAACTTTGGAACATTCTTGGACTCTGAACCACAACACTTCCCAATTTGGAATTCGCACCCATGATATCCATCTTGGTTTTACACATAAACTTCAACAACAAGCACATCTTGCCCAACCACATAAGTCAGTCCCCCAAAACTTAATTTTGTTGTTAGTTAAGGCTCCTAACACCATCACTCTGGTGCTATATCTATTCTATGTTGAGAACACTCTGACAACAACATCTGCAAGAGTGATCATATATTATCAGAACTAAGTGAAATGAGGTGATAATAAAAATTACTCAGGACAGTAAGGTAAACCAAGCCTATCCTAAATGACATGATATTCGGTGTGTAGTGTGTGATATAGACATGCCCCATTTGATATAAAGCATGCTGGTTCAGGCTCATTTTCCTTGTCCCCAATAATACTTCATTGGAGTCCCAAATTATTCCATTTTGCTAATTTTTGTTGCTATTAATGTTAAATAACTAAATAAATTTGGGAGGATTTAATTTTTTTAATTATATATGGCTTCTCCTCAATGATCCTGACACACATTAAGAGAACAGGTAATAGATATTTGCCTGCAGCAGTAGCACTGTGGTGTCTGATCCCATTAGATCTTGGAAGCTAAGCAGGGTCAAGCCTGGTTAGTAGTTGGATGAGAGACCCTCTGGCAACACCAGATACTGTAGGCTTGGGGAAGGACCCAGCAACCCAATCCTAAAAATTGATCTGCCATTGAAAACCCTATGAATAGCAGAGAAGCACTGACAATAGTGTTTCACCTGTTGTATGTAGGGTCCCTATGAGTTGAAGACCACCTAACAACAACAATAATTATTTGATTCACATATTTAGATACTGATGTGTGTAAACATAGGCTTGGTGGCTGAATATACCAGAAAATATATACAGTGCTAAAATCAGACAATGAAAAATGCACATTTGTTGCCATTTCTTATAAATTTAGATGCATAGTTAAAAAATGACTAGAGTTTGGCCTTGAGCTACTTTTTGCTAAAGTTCTTCTCAAAATTCAAATTGACCACAGGCTGACTGGTTGAACATGCATAAGGAATATATAATCTAAGCCCCAAAGTCCTTGGCATGAAGTGAGTGAACTATGGCAGGGCTTCCAAAGGTCTCCAAAACATTGATTCTTGAAATGCTCATTGACAATGAAAAAGAGAGTGATGTAGTCAAATATATTTAGGAAACAAACTCTATTACATTCACTTTGAAGAATGATTATGGATGACATTAAATATATGAAATACTCTGTACTCTAAAAATGTATTCGTTTGGTCTTCTTTCTGCTTAGAAATGACAAATCATATTATCTACCTCTGTGTTGCTATCCAATGTGTGTGGAGGCCCGTGCAGGGAATTACAGGAAGGAGAATTATGTGTGTTGAGGTCATGCTTTGTACCATGATAGAGAAGGGAATCTGTGTTGACCTGCAGAAATTGTAAATCTAGGTTTGCCATCCTTGGCTAGTACAAGGCACTCTTCCTTCATCAACACCACTCCTGACACATAACTTTAGATGTGAAGGCATCAAAGATCCTTCCCCAGTACTGCATCATGGAACCTGGGAAATTTTCTTTTTTCAAGTTCATGGTGCCTATGAAAACCTCCACCCCAAATTGGTAATAGCCCCAAGCTCATCCATGTCCCCCGGTATTTTCACTACAGTGATTTATGTAATTCCTCGGGACCTGGAGTAAAGAGTTCCATCTCAGTAACTCAATCTATCTTCTAGTTACTTCTATTTATCCAGTGTTAATAGAAAGCGACTTTTCATATTTTCAATGGACTTCCTCTAACTTTGTCAATCTAAATTTTCCTTTCAAATTCAATAACATAGAATTATATCACATTCAGCTATATATCTCACTCTGTTACTTGGTCTCATAATTAAGATAATGTAAAATTGTATTCCAGATGTGAAGGTTATATATACAAACCATGTGCCCCACACATTACAGATAATGTAAAAGCTTTCCAAGAGTATTTGTAATAACATATAATTTACACCTTAGTCATTAATCCTACAAAGAACCCACTATATACAGCAGCTATGTGAATTTGTTATTTTATATTATTTCAATGTCAAAAAGAATAACAAAAATAGTTCTTAGGTGAAGAAATGGCTGATCACACCATTATGAGAAAATTTAAACAGTTTGTTAATTATCTCTAATTAGTTTTTTTGTGTGTGATAATGAAGGTTGAAGCTAGGGCCTTGTCCAGGCTTTGCTAGCACTCTACTATTGAGCTGCCCCAATAGCCCATTTTTTTATCTCGAGACAGTCTCGCTAAGTTACACAGGCTGCCTCTTGTGAGCCTTCTGCCTCTGCCCCCTGAATCCTTCGAATTACAGGCATGAACTCAGCTCTCTAATTAATTTTTGTATTGCAGAATAATGTCCATATCATGTCAAATATCCCCAAAACATAAAGAGATGGATATTAACTCTTTTGAAATTTTTATATTGGGTTTAAATGATTTGGCAACCTAATTTGTTAATTTCTCATGCAAGATGTTGATCTTTTCAAAACTTGGACAGTACATTTCATAGATGGCAGTGTTACAGACTTTTCTTTATTGCAGATGAATATTTTTATCTATGTGTCACATTTGCCAGTAAGAAAATGCTAATTCTCAGAGTAATCTTCAATCTAAAGTTCTCTACCAGTACTGCAAACTTATCAGTTTTATTTCATGCATTTTCTTGATTATGCATTTCTATAGACCAAGTATTAGCATACTCAAAAAATCTGCAATATAGAGGTCTAATTATCTTTACATTCAACTTTAAATTCAAAAATTCTCAAGGAAATATCAATGGAAATTTAAATTTGTGCTAAAACTCCCTGCTAAAATCTTTAATATCTATGTGAAAAAGTCTAACTGTAATGTCCTTTTATTTTTTAAGAAAAAGACATTCCCATCAAGTAACTTAGTATACTTTCCAATTCTTCTCTGATATATCTGCCACTGAAATCTTCTTTGTAAAAGAACCCAATACTAAATAAAATATTCATATTTTATGTATTATTATCATCATCCAGGAAGAAGGACTCGGCAACCCATCCCAAAAAACAATCAGCCATTGAAGACTGTATGAATAGCAGAGAAGCACTAAATAGTGTTTTGTCTGTTGTACATAGGGTTGCTATGAGTCAGACACTGACTGGAGGTCACCTTACAACAAGATCATCATCCATACTTACCCACTTCTAACCCAAAAGGAAAATATAAACACATTTTGTCAGGCATACAACTGAGATTTGACCACAAATTCTAGGTGTAAAGCCTAAAGAAGTTAGCCATATATTTTCCAAAATAGAATACTTGTCTTTGCACTTAAAATAATTTTCCTTAATTGCCAATCTATTGGTTACTTAATCAAATTAAGAAATATCAACAAAGAAATCAGCATTTCTTCCTAAGAATTATTGTTAAAGCTACAATTGATGAAAATGCCATGGTGTGATTTTTTTCATCAATATTTTATAAACTGAGGATATAAACTTAAAAGTAAATTACGACACTAAAAGAGAAAAATTGATAAAATTTTGGGGAGGCTACATTTCATTGGAGACACTTTCATAGTAGATGAACTAGGTTGCTAATGGTTTGATGAAGTGACTAATTCTTAGGATAATTAAATAATTGTTGTTGTTGTTGTTAGGTGCCATCTAGTCAGTGTCCGACTCATGGGGACTCTATGTACAATAGATAAAACACTATTTAGTGCTTCCCTGATATTCATAGGGTTTTCAATGGCTGATTGTTTGGGGGAGTGGGTTGCCGGGTCCTTCTCCCAAGTCCACAGCATTTGGTGTTCCCAGGCTGTCTCCCATCCAAGAACTAACCAGGTCCAACCCTGCTTAGCTGTTGAGATCTAATGGATTAGAAGCCACAGTGGTATGGCTGCACGCCCAGTTAAATAATTAGGATGTGTTTAAGAAACTGAATAGATCACTTATCCTGCAAAGTGAAAAGGGGAAATACAAACAATTTTTAAATAGATTGTGATATAGACAAATTAAAATTTACAGATGGAAGTTTTGTAGATAAATTTACATATGAATAAATTCATAGAAAAGACCAAGATAAGTAGTGTTGCACATTATTTCAACACAACAAATAATCAAACAAGACACATTCGGTAAGCCAGCCTCAAGAATTAGCATTAGCAAATTTTATAGCAGAAAACTCATAGGAGGAAGATACAAACAAATGTTCTTTTAATACAGCTTTGTTCAACATACTTGCTTTTACTTGTTTTTCACTTGGAGCTGTTAATGACAAGAAAGAATAAGGTCTATGTTAATTACAAGTCTACCTATCTTCTTTTTCTAAAATAACTTTACAGTTATTTAGTTGTTTAAAAGACTGTATGTGTACTACTGGAAACTGAATTTAAAAATAGATCTGAGAACTAGAAAATAAGGCATTATCATTTTACCTGACACACTCTAAGTGTATTCAATAAATAACAGATATTTTTTCAGGGGTGGTATTCATACATCTTCTTTCAACCCAGAATGTACATTCATGACTCATTCATAGTGTTTTACATTTTAATAAATTACTGAAGGATCTGATTTCTTACATATTCAGGCAAATACACTTTCCTCAAAAATCTATGAAATTGTATGAAAAGAATGAATTTACTAGATAAATCATCCAATGGTTCCCATTTTTAAAAATACAATTCATTGCTGCTAAGCTGTTGTACTTGTTTTTGTTAGGTGCTATGGACTCATAGCGACCCTCATAGGGTTTTCAATGGCTGATTCAGGATTGCTTCAGGAGATGACTGCCATGTCCTTCTCCCATTTTTGCAGTGCTGGGAATCGAACTCAGACCCTCAGAAACTGCAGAGCGGTGCTCTACCAACTGAGCTAATTTGAATTATGGTGCTGGAGACATCTACTGAATATACCAGGGACTGCCAAAAGAACCAATACATCTATCCTAGAAGAAGGGCAACCAGAGTGCTCCTTGGAAGCAAGGATGCCCAGACTGCATCTTACATATTTCAGACATGTAGTCAGGAGAGATCAATCCTTAGAGAATGATATCATGTTTGGGAGAGTGGTAGGTCAGTGAACAAAAAAGAAAACCCTCCACTAGATGGATTGACACAGTATCTGCAACAATGGGTTTAAACATAAATGAGATTGTGTGCCTGGCACAGAATTGGGAAGTGTTACAATCTGCTGTACATATGGTCGCTATGAGTCAGACTTGACTTGATGGCACCTAACAACAAACAACAACAACAAGCC